>ML844276.1:0-21076 GCA_009831015.1 Picea engelmannii | reverse complement strand
GAGAAGAAGGGTGGCGCATCTCTTGGAGGAGGATTTTCTGTATTGGTTGAGTTATCTCTTGAACATTTGATAAGCTATTTATGATAAGGAAGTTTTGCTGGGTTTTCTTCCCCTAGAGGGTTTCCCAGGATAAATGCTATGTCCATTGTAGATGTGTATTTCTCAGTGATCTTGTTCTTATTATGCTCTTATCTTATGAAATGCAAAGAACTATAATAATGGCATAAAACATTAACAGGTTCCAGGGGGAGCAGATTTATCAGATGCAGAGGACAGAGGTAAATTTATCAGATACAGAGGACAGAGGCATGGTTCCAGGGGGGAGCATGAGTGATATGATATCAGTATTGCATCAGAGTGTTTTCATCAATGCCAAAGGGGGAGATTGTTGATTAAGGTTGGTTGTCATTGATGTCAACCCTTGAAGAAAGCCCTGCAACACAAAGGTTTAGGTAATGGACCCAAGATTGTTTGATGTAAAGATGACTCATTATTGTCTTGTCATGGTTGATAAGAAGTAAAGATGGATGAACTCCAAAGTGATCCCCTTATGGTGAAAGCCCTCACGAGAAGACGCTTTGCAGAGTAAGAGAACCCATGCTTAATTGTGGAATAATGAGATGAAGGACAATGAATTTGTTAGGTAAACTATCATAGATGGATAGTGTTTGTCATTCCATTTCTGGTGGTATGTGGAACGTCACATAACTCCTCATGGTTAGAAAGTTATGGCCATGAGAAGTTGGAGACCTCGGGTTTGGGTAATGGACCTAAGTTTGTTTGATGGATAACGGTATGAGTTATGATATATTTTCAGATAATACTATTATATATGGATAGTACATGTCATTCCATTTCTGGTGGTATGTGGAACGTCACATAACTCCTCACTGTTTGAGAGTGGCCTTACAAAGTTGGAGGACCCTCATATGTCATCTAGAAGCCCCAAAATGTCAAAGTAGTCAAAGTGGTTTAAGAGATTTTAAAAGATAAATAATAAAGTGAAGTAATGAGTGTATTATAATTCAAAGTGAATACAAACTAAATTATTTCAATAATAAATTTAATGGAGAGATTAGAAGTGGGTTAAACCTAAAATAAGGAAAGTGGAGCCAAGTGACCTAGAAGATGTTTTTAAGGAAGCTACTTGGAGTGTATAAATAAGAGGCAAGGCTCTCTCATTTTAATCACACTTGAGCATATTGAATATCTATAGGCGTCTGAGGTAACCAAGGATATCTAAGACGAAATTCTGAGAGAAGGTGAATAAAAGAAGGCCGAAATGCAAGGAAGGATAAATTCTTTTGATGGTGCTTTCTAAGGTATATTATTTGCAGGTCATCTCACCATTTTCGGTATAACTTTTTTTCTATAATGATTCAGACCGTGAAATTGCTATTCCATTGAGAAAACATATCTAACTATCTGTGGTAAAAAATTCAGCTTGTGGGTCATTGTATTTTTGGAGTTACACTCCGTGGAAAATGGGGTTTGTGGCTAATCCTGAAACTAGTCAAAAACAAGTGTTTCGGGTAAAAACGTCATAACTTCTTCATAACAGATCCAAATTCAGTGAAACCAAATGTGTTGGTTAGAGTACATTCTATAGTATGTTGTGTCACAGTTTCAGATCAATTCAACAAATATTCTATGTGGGGCACGCTCTACAATGTCACTCTCTAGAATAAGCCAAAATTCAGCAAGGTATGTCATTTTTGCTATAACTCCTTTTCTGAGAGGTTCCAAGTAGTGACACCTGGAGGAATTGCATAAAACACACTGAAGAACATTGTGTATCAGTTTCATATCTTTATATATTACAGGTACAAAGTTATGATTACTTCAAGTTAGGGTTGTTGACTAATCCAAAACTAGGCATGTGAGACTAAAGAAAAGTTTGATAAAAATGTTAGTCTCTTGTTGTTGAATTTAAGGAAGGTTTGCAGGAATGTGATCATATACACCAGCTCTATTACAAAGCTACAAATGAAATTTGGATGATGAAATTGATGAGGGATTTTGGTTGAGGTACATGTTGAGTACATGGTTGAGACAAGTAGTTGATGAGTTCGCACATACATGAGGTGTATAGTTGATGATGTTGGTACATATTAATGAGTCATAGTTGATCAGTAGTTGACACATGATTGGTATATACTTGGTACATGGTTGGATGCACTTGTTTATGGTACAGGTTGATTACAGGTTATTTGGTACAGGTTGGTATATGGTTGATGCACTTGTTTATGGTACAGGTTGATTATAGGTTGAGGTACAGGTTGATGCATGGTTGATGCATGGTTCAGATTTATTGGTACAGGTTTACAACGGTATATCTCACAGTGACAAGTTGACAGTGGTTCCATCATTCTACTTCTACTTCAGGGTGCCAGGACAGAGGAAGGACAAGTGGTTGTAGCCACCTTCCGGTTGTAGTCAGAGAACATAGGGGATTGTAGCCTCCTTCTGGTTGTAGCCAGAGAATTTGGGAGTTAGAGCTTCCCTCAGGTTGTAGCCTGAGAAACTAGGGGGTTGGAGCCTCCTTCCAGTTGCAGCTGGAAAACAAAGGAAGTTGGTGCTTCCAATGAATGTAATTCTTCAAGACATATAAGAAAAAGCATGCCGTGGTTTTCTCCCGATTTGGGTTTCCACGTAAAACATTGGTGTACTATGTATGTGTATGTTTGATCATTTGTTCATTGCTTATTTACTCTGCAGTTATTGGATGATAATGCTTCATTGATATAACACATGGATTATATGGTTAAAAGAATATTATTGCTCTATTATTGATTCACCCCCCTCTCAGTAATCCAATAGAAGTAAACTAGAAAGATGATACCCGGATGATAGAAGATTGTTGTTGGATAGGATGTGGGTTGGATGATCTTATGCACGCTACGACAACTGCTGCAGAACTGGATTGTGTGTCCTGGTTGCTACAAACCTCAAATCTGACTCGAAACTATCCCAAACAATGTGCCTTTCCCTCTCACACAATCCTGGTGACTGGCAACCTGAAAATCGACCATGTGTTCATGTGTTTGGACCTCAGATGGATCCCCCTGGGAAAATGCGCCCCAACTGTTGTTGGAAATTGCACCCTAGTGATTCCTCCGTTGGAATCGATTGATAAGGGTCTCAAACTGAGTGCCCTAGGCTTCTCTGAAATGGGTCGGAAGGATTTCCCTAGATCTAACCTGATGATCCCTCGGATATCCCAAATGCATCCTCCCCAACTGTCGCACGCTCAATGGTTGAGAAATGCGCCCAAGATGATTTCTCCATCGAAATGTGATGAGAAACTAGGAAATAGAAGCATCCTGGCCTCCTCTCAACTGGGTCAAAGGGGAATCACTGGATTCTCCCTGACTGGGACAAGTCGAATCAATCTGATGCTGAGAAGTTGCGCCCTCTACCTAGACAAGTGCACCCTCACTACTGCAAACTGGATAACTATTGTTGAAGTAGGATGGAAGATCTGGATGATCTTCCCGAGGACTAGGGTGTGTCTCTCAACACCGAAATCAGCCTCTCGGTGTCTTCCTCCTGGAATCCACAAAGCTCTCTCCTGAGATGTGCCTCTCTCCTCAACTATCAAGTCAAATTCTTCATAATGTTGAATTAGGTCGCTTTACCTTTTGTTATAGCTTCCTGAAACCCTAATTCATTGTTGACCTATTTTTAGCTCACTTGCTTTATTTTTAGCTCACTTTGGATTTCAAATTATAACACCCTCAGCTGAAGTGACCTCTAGTAACCCTATTTACCCCTCAACTATGGTCTAATGGGTTTGTTTAGACTACTAAGCCTCCTCTTTGGAGCTCCTATTCAAAAAGGGACATTACAGAAAAACAAGCTTATGCATTAGTCAAAGCATTAAAGGCTTTCAAAGATTATATACTGCACTCTAAGATATTGGCTTATGTACCTACCAACACTATAAAGGACATTCTCACACAACCTAACAATCGAGGGAAAAATAGATAAATGGATTGCTAAGATTCAGGAGTATGGCGTGGAGATCAAGCCCACAAAGCTAGTAAAAGGACAAGGACTAGCCAAATTGTTGGTTGAATCCAACTGTAAATTTTTGGACTTGAATGCCATGTCAACAAACATTGTAGCAACAGAGTTTGAAGAGGATAAAATACAAGAACCATCCTTAGAGGTAAATGCCAAATTTCCTCAGTCTAAATGGTATAAAGACATCATTCTTTACTTGCAAAATTTTAGTTGCTCACCGGCGTGGGATAAAGCCAGGGCTAGGTCTATCAAGCTTAAGGCTGTAAAGTATTGCATTTTGGGGGGGAATCTGTTTTGGAAGGACCCAGGGGGAATCCTACTAAATTGCCTTACTGAAGAAGCAATTGAGGGCATAATCATTGGGTTTTATAAGGGTGTGTATGGGGGTCACCATGCTTGGAGAGCCACTACATACAAGATCCTTAGGGTTGGGTATTATTGGCCCTCTTTATTCTCTGATGTGAATTGTTTGGTTTGAGCATGTGTAGAATGTCAAATGTTTGCAGGAAAGCAAAAGTTGTTTCCCCTCCCACTAAAACCAATCAAATTTGAGACACCTTTTCAGCAGTGGGGATTAGACTTCATTGGCAAGATTAATCTGAATTCAAGTGGATAGCACAAATGGATTTTGAAAGCCACAGATTATTTCAAAAAATGGGTAAAGGCCATACCCACAAGGGTAGTCACCGGTACAGTAATCATAAAGTTCTTAGAGGAAAATATCTTGGCCATATTTGGGTGCCCAAGAAAAATCAATGCTCACAATGCTCAGGCCTTATCTGCCAAATTGGTTAAGTTTTGTCAGGACTATAACATAGAGTTGGGACACTCTACTGCTTACTATCCATAGGGAAATGGTTTGGTTGAATCCTCCAATAAGAACCTTATCAAGATCATCAAGAAAATGTTATCTCAAAATAAGAAGGCATGGGACTCTCAACTGAAATATGTTGTCTGGGCAGACAGAGTTAGCATCAAGAGGGCCATTGGAACTTCTCCTTTTCAGCTGGTGTATGGGTTGGAAGCCATTTTTCTCATTCAACTCAACCTCCCTGTGATGAAATTACTGCAAGTTGAGGAGGCAAAATCGAATGACATGCAAAGAAGAATTAATGAGTTGATTGAATTTCAACAAGTAAGAGAGCAAGTTCAGATAAAGTCTCACGCTCATCAAGCAAGAATAAAAGGAATATTTGACAAAAGGACCAATGAAAGAAATTTCATGATAGGGGATTTGGTCCTGAAATGGGATGCCCAAAGAGAAGCTAAAGGGAAACATGGAAAGTTTGATAATCTTTGGCTTGGACATTTCCAAGTAGTTGCAGTCCAAGATAACAACACTTATGATTTAGCTCAGTTGGATGCGGATTTGTTTGGGGTTCCTGTAAATGGGAGGTTTCTCAAGCACTTCTTGCAGTACTAATCACTGCAAAATTTTCTTTCCCTGTACATAAATAATCCCTTTTCATTTATGTTCGTGAATTTGTAATTTTACTTCATCACCATTCATTACTTCAACAAGGAGGTAGATTTCTAACACTGTAAGTTGTTGAAAATTTTTGTGTCACATATAAGATCATTTTTCAGGTCTAAAAGAGATGCATCTTTTCGGACAGACTCCATAACCCAACAGAAGAAGGCACTTGGTCTACAAGTCTCATCAGACCACAGGGGTATGTTGTCCCCGCTGGAGCCAAATCTTAGTACCATTTTCATTCCTATCAAAGAAATGAGGATTTGATGAAATGGTCGGGCCGTGATTGGGCAAGTCAGTGGCTGAAAATGAGCTTCCAGAGCCCCTAAAACAATCGAGAGTCAAATTATCCTAAGGAAGATGGAAGAATACAACAAAAAATCCATGTCCTTGTGCGCATAAAGCAAAAAATAAGTCCTTGGGGCTTGTCGCAATCCAAAAGGGACTTGTCACAGTCCAAAAGGGACTTATGGTAGTCCAAAGGGGCTTGTCGCGGTCCAAAGAAGGCTTGTTGCGCATGAAAAGGAGGCTACGTCAACAACCCAAGAGTCTATCATAAGACCGTGGCCTAAAATGCAGCATTTCAGAAGTTTTTCAGGCCCCGAAAGATCGATGACTCATATCTCACCGCACGCCCACGATCATATCAACGGTCGACGTGCGGTTTAGAAGTTCAAGCCCGGACCATTCCGATGGAACACCTCCAATCAACGACCCAGATTTAAGTAGACACACCCCCCGATGGACGGTCCATATCTAATCTTTGATCTCAAGTTTTCCCGGCTAGGTATCATGTGAGCCCGCCAATAGAGCACGGTCAGAGCCTATGAGAGGCTGCCACGTGGACATGAGGAACCTACCTATTGCATGGGTAAGAACCTCAAATATAAGTGACACGTGTCCTGCTCCCCATCCACGTTAGTACCATCGTGAGCCAATACAAAGTCGCCACGTGTCTAAGTTGGCGTCATCACGACTATTTTTTCCTTAGTCAATTTTGTTTTCAACCATGCCATATCAACGACCCTCAGAGATTCTCAGGCCTCTGTACAACGGTCCAAATTTGTACTGTTGAGTCCCTTCGGAGTCCCCTCTTCGAAGTCTTGTTTGCAGCTCAAGCCCAAACCACTCTGTGAGACGCCTCCGACGAATGACCTAGATTTCATCGTGCTATCAGTTGTGCCCATGAGAGATCAATGGTACAGATCTGACTTTTGATCTTAAGCTTTGTCGCCAGGTGTCGTATCAACCCACTAGCAAAGCACTGTCAAATCCTACCAGAGGCTTCCATGTGGACATGAGGAACCTGCCTATTGCAAGGATAAAAACCTCAAATACGGGTGACATGTGTCCCACTTGTCTACCACATCAGTTTCAGCGAAGACCAATGAGGAGCTGCCATGTTTCCAGGGTGACGTCAACATAATAATGTTCATTCCTTAGCCATTTCTGGTTTTCAGTTGATCTGAGATCAACAACTCTCATGCGTCGTCGACCTTCCCCTGGCGGTTCCAGATCGACAGTTGAGATTTTCCCTAGGAATCCCCTCGTCGGAGTCCTATTTGCAACCTAGAACCTGAAAACTCCGAAGGGCACCCCTGATGGACGGTCTAGATATGCTCTTGGACCTCTTTCAAGAAGAACCGATCAACGGTCCAAATCCACTCTCATGCCTCGCAACATCTTGGTTAAGTGTCGCGTCATCCCTCCAGCGAAGCACTGTCAAGGCCAACCAGCGGCTTCCATGTGGACATGTGAAACCCACTGGATGCACAGGAGAATATGTCAAATCTAGGTGACACATGTCTCACCTATTTGCCACATCAGTGTCATCGAAGACCAATAAAGAGTTGCCACGTGTCTGGGTGACGTTAATCTGGTCATCTTTGTCATAGCCAATTTTTTCGCTCAAGTGTTGCCAGATCAACGGTCCTCGGTCATTTTCAAACCTCTAATGGATGATCAAGATTCGATCTTATCTGTAGCTCCATATCGACGATCATCAGAGTTCCTGCGTCGAAGTTCCTCACGGGTCTTGGCTTTGGCTAGCTCTGATAGACACACCTCCAACGAACGACCCAGATTTCACCGCACCATCAACAATGCCCCGAGAGATCAATGACCCAAATTTGATCCATGATCCCAACACGCCAAATCAACATTACACGTAGTAAGCCTACAAGGCACCTGTCAGGCTAATCAAAAGCTGCCACGTGGACATGTGAAACCCGCTGCATACACAAGTAAATGTCTCGAAATCAGATGACACGTGTCCTATCTTCTTTCCACATCAGCGTCAGTACAGACCAATTAGAAATCACCATGCATCCAGGGTGACATCAACATAATGATTGTTCATTTCCCTAGCCATTTTTGTTTTCTTGGTCGAGCCCATATCAACAGCTCTCCTTGCGATGGGGAAAATGGACATTGGAGGTCATTCTGGACATCATCGTCAGCGAAACGCTATGAATATTCCCCAACATAGGTTATCCCCTATCGCCCCGACGACGATGTAGTTAAAGAAAGGGAAGGTTCGACAAATTAACGACCTAGATCAAATCATGTCCCATATCAACGGTTAAGTTTCAATTTTAAAGATCAAGGATTTTTAGGTTCATTGACCTGCACATCAACGACCCATATTTGATCAGGTTTGTGATGGAAGGATCATATTCACTTCAAGATGGATGGCCCAGATTTGATCACAGCTATTCCCCGATTGTTGATGCCTCAATCATCGATATGTCAAGCATGGGGATTGTTTTTCGATGACGTGAAGTTCTATTATTAGAGATCGACAGTCGAAACTGATTTTTAAGATCGATCTGACAGTTGATGAGTTGTGCGATCTCTGCAGTTAGGATTTCGAGCTTCCAGCGAAAGCGGAAAATGATTACAGAGATTTCTAAGGAGCAGACCCTGACAGATTTCTCGACCTGCAGGTTCCCAGCTGCCCCATGACTTTAACATAGCATAATTCATGCTGGTAAAAGTAATTAATTTTGACCAAAGGGGAAACCGTTCAAAAATCAAGAAGTTGGAAATGGTTTCAAGAAGTGGTTTTAGGGCATGATTGAGAGGAATTAAAGACAATGAGAGCACCCATTGTGAAGGTCGACACTTTGGAGAGTTAAAGATTTTCTTGTAACCAGAGTTGTTCAACCACAGAAACCTTAGGCACAGTCAGTTGATAGGTGCAGCAGGCAACAAAGACTCATCCCCTGCATTGAACTTTCAGTTTATAATTCCTTTCTTACAGTATTTTGTGTTCTTGTAAAGCATCTCCTTCCACTCTTGCTTTTCTTGTATCAGATCTAATTTATAAAATCTCAAGCAGCAAGCCATTCACCATGTTCAGTGTTACTGTATGATGTCTGGTAGTGACACATAAGTGATTTCCTCTTAATGTATGACCATTTCTTGGCATTTTCTTTGTGCATTTAAATGATATGCAGAGGGTAACTCCATGTATTTGAATGTGTGAAGATGTTAATTGGTTGAAGCATGTTTTTATTGATCTGTGTGCATCTGTTAGAGTTGTTGAATTCTTAATTGCTCAACATGTTCTTTTCCACAAGCTACAAGATTCATTCCCACCAACGCCCTTTTTGTTTATCTTGTTTTTCTTCTAATCTATCATTTCATCCTCCTTTCAAGCTTGATTGTCTGAAACACTCGTGGATAAATGTCTCTCATAGTTGAGAGTATTCGTGAGCTAAATTGAGAATTGTTTGAGGTCCTATAATTTCAAAAGAAAGAGAGAGAAAGAGGGAAATCCTTCCCTAATATTCCACAATTATTTTACTGCAAATTTGTCATAAGATTCATCCCGAGCCTTGGCTTCTGGGGTGCCTCGACATCGTTCCAGTAATATCATGGAACATCTCAAGGGATAACACTTCCCATGCTCAATCTGAGGCCAACAAGGCCACCAAATTCATTGAATGGGTTCAACACATCTGCCAACAGGTCCATGATATTTTGAAGAAAGCCAATGCTAAGTACAAGTAGCGTCATGATCAACATTGGGTTTCCCACAAAAATCAGGTAGGAGACAAGGTTTGGTTTCATTTGCAGAAAGAGCGCCTTACAGGACCCCATCAGAAGTTGCGACCACTTTGCTATGGACCTTGCACCATCACCAAGGTTGTGGGCAACAATGCTTTTGACTTAAGTATTCCCCCCTTCCTTGGCTTACACCCAATATTCAATTTGGACCTCTTTCGGCCATATTTTCCACCACTACTGGACACATCGGAGGTGGCAAAGCAACTGACACCTATAGAGTTCAACCTTGACTGTGTGGAAAAGGTAACCATTGATCGGATAATGGATGTTTAGGGCCCACAAACCTTTTAGTGTTTCATCTTCCGAGGTTATTGTTTTGGATGTTTAGGGTTTTCTCATTTATGCTTTATGTTGAAAAGGCCTTTGGAGCCTCATTGGAACCATCTTCTTATGAATGTGCATAGTCGTCACATCTCTTCTCAGAGATAAGATACCACCATTCTAGCGAGTTTCTTTTGTAGTATCTGCATATTTCAATCTTTAATAGAAATTGAGTATTAATGTATCTATTTTTTTTTGTCTTATTTTTGTGCTTCATTTCGTTCCCTCATAAATCTGGATCACTCCTAGAAGAAATAATAAAATATACATACCCCAAAAGGAAAACAATATAATGATGTTCTCATCCTAACTAACTTGATAAGACATTTTCAACAATAATAAATATTAAGATAGTTAGGAGGCACTGTTACCGCTCAAACTCTCACTAAGGGAAAGTCTCTCCGTACGAAGGAGAGCTTAGGGCAACATATAGGCAAGCCACCCACTGTCACCTCAGTGGCCTTGACTCTACACTTTAAGTCTAAGATTCCTAACCTAAGGAGGGTATTCCTATAAGGTCAAAACTAAGTCCTATCATTGTATCTGGTCAGGGGAGGCTCGAGACTTGGTTTTACATGGGGTTTTTGTCTGGTACTGACACATAAGTAATTTCCTTTGAATGTATGACCATTTCTTGTCATTTTCTTTGTGCATTTAAATGATATGCAGAGGGTACCTCCATGTATTTGAATGTGTGAAGATGTTAACTGTTTGAAGCATGTTTTGTTGATCTGTGTGCATCTGTTAGAGATGTTGAATTCTTAATTGCTCAACGCGTTGTTCTTTTCCATAAGCTACATGATTCATTCCCACCAACGCCCTGTATGTTTATCTTGTTTTTCTTCCAATCTATCATTTCATCCTCCTTTCAAGCTTGATTTTCTGAAACACTTGTGGACAAATGCCTCTGATAGTTGAGAACATTTGTGAGCTAAACTAAGAATTGTTTGAGGTCATATAATTCCAAAAGAAAGAGAGAGAAAGAGGGAAAAACTTCCCTAATATTGCACAATTATTTTACTGCAAATCTAGCCTTAAGATTCATCATGAGTCTTGGCCTCTGGGGTGCCTCAACATCATTCCAATAATATCCTAGAAAATCTCGAGGCATAACACTTCCCATGCTCAATTTGAGGCCAACAAGGCCACCAAATTCATTGAATGGATTCAACACATCTACCAACAAGTCCATGATATTTTGGAGAAAGCCAATGCTAAGTATAAGTAGCGCCATGATCAACATTGGGTTCCCCACAAGTTTCAGTTAGGAGACGAGGTTTGGTTTCATTTGCAGAAAGAGTGCCTTACAGGACCCCATCGGAAGTTGCGGCCACTTTGATATGGACCTTGCACCATCACCAAGGTTGTGGGCAATAATGCTTTTGAGTTAAGTATTCCCCCCTTCCTTGGATTACACCCAGTATTCAATGTGGACCTCTTTCGGCCATATTTTCCACCACTACTGGACACATCGAAGGTGGCAGAGCAGCTGACACCTATAGAGTTCAACCCTGACTGCATGGAACAGGTAACCATTGATCGGATCATGGATGTTCAAGACCCACAAACCTTTTGGTGTTTCATCTTCCGGGGTTAGGGTTTTGGATGTTTAGGGTTTTCTCATTTATGTTTTATGTTAAAAAGGCCTTTGGAGCCTCATTGTAACCATCTTCTTGTGAATGTACACAGCAGTCACATCTCTTCTCAAAGATAAGATACTACCATTCTAGTGAGTTCGTTTCATTTTGTATTTTCTTTTGTAGTATCTGCATATTTCAATCTTTAATAGAAATTGAGTATTACTGTATCTATGTGCTTTTGTCTTATTTATGTGGTTCATTTCGTTCCCTCATAAATCTAGATCACTCCTAGAAGAAACAATAAAATATACATACCCCAAAAGGAAAACAATATAATGATGTTCTCATCCTAACTAACTTGATAAGACATTTTCAACAATAATAAATATTAAGATAGTTAGGAGGCATTCTTATCGCTCAAATTCTCACTAAGGGAAAGTCTTGCCCTGCGAAGGAGAGCTTAGGGAAACAAATAGGCAAGCCACCCACTATCACCTCAGTGGCCTTGCCTCTACACTTTAAGACTAGGGTTCCTAACCTAAGGAGGGTATTCCTATAAGGTCAAAACTAAGTCCTATCATTGTATCTGGTCAGGGGAGGCTCGAGACTTGGTTTTACATGGGGCTTTTATCTTCTACAAGGGGTAAAGCACGTCAAGTGTGAGAGAAGACAATTTATAATGAGCTCGAAGAGGATATGACATAAACACTAATGCTCAATTTGAAGATGCTTGGAACTTAGGATGTGTGAAACAATCAAACTACATGTCACATGATTTGTAAAGAGGAACCTCCAAATATAATAAAGAAAGTACATCCTCCTCAAAGCAATTGATCCTTTACCACCCCCAAAATGTGCATGAAGAAAATAGCTCTAGTTTTGTCAAGGTAAACATGTCCAACTCAAGTCGCATTGCACCATATGCTATATAGTGAGGTTCAAAGATTCGCTTGAAGTTTAACCAACCCACATAATAAAATAACCATCCATTTGCTAAGCCATCGTATGAAGAATATCTAATGAAAATTGCATGCATACAATTTAGATAGAACAAAACTATTAATCTGTTCCATGATACATGTGTTGTCCACAATGCTACAACTTGTGAGCCAATCAACAAAAGTGTGCACCCACAATTTAATGTAATGTATATCCACGTCCCACATTCATCTATAAAGAGTTTAACCAATAAGACTTGTGGCCTAGGAAGCTCCACAATTCAATGCATAAATGGCTCATTAGCTTGAATCTTCACAATCAATGAAACAACTCCATATGTAACGTTCCCAAGCCAATATGCCAGGAACATCACGTCTTGCATGAATTTTAAACTTTTTCTAAGTGCGGCATTTCGTCAAACACTTTGCTTACTAGGGTTATTTAGGTTGCGCGTAGGGTTATACTAACGGTTTATATGTGTGTTTGCAGCAACATATAAGAATATAAAGCAATGTAACATACCATAACCATATGCAAGATCCAGAATATGATAGACAATCCAAAATGCTCTTTATTCGTAATAATAAGAACCTGATACAAGGATGAGGATGATCTGGAACGCTCAACAGATGGATCCCGTACACATAATCAGAGCTGCTACAAAATGCTCTAATAGAAGACTACAAACCTCCAAAGGCTAAATACTCAATGAAGACCAATGCAAGAATAGATCTGGGCCGTATGAAGTGCCAAACCTCCAAGCTGGAAGATGCCACGCCCTGCTGGAACACTGAATAACATCAACAATTCGTCCTTGCTGCCAAAGATGTCCAAACCCTCCGGTAAATATGCCAAACAGTAGATCGGGTAAATGCAAGAACAACCCAAGTGCTCAAATCCTCAAAATCCCTCTCAAAGTCATGGATCTAGCCTCCCTCCAAGGAATGGTGCGCCCCCTGGATGCCTAAAACCCTAGATAATTCGGCCTCCCTCCTAGATGCCTCCAAATGCTCCACAAAACAACTAGAATGATAGATCGGGGCCTGGTTACCTCATTGGTGAAGTCCCAAGCGAAATAGTGAAGATCAGGGCTAGCAAATGACTAAAACCATTTTCTGAAGTTTGCTCCTCTCCTCCAATTCATCCCATGCATCTAATAAATCAAATGGCACATAAGACTCCTCATGAATGGACTAGATCTAATGTCCAAGACCCTGCAGTGAAAACCCAGGTGCTAGAATCTCCCGAAGCCCTACCAATCACCTGCAATGAACTTCCCTCAATGGATGGTGTGCCCCCCTTACTGGAAACCCCCAATGGTGTGCCCCCCCTCTCTTCATGTGTCTGTGGTTGGTGTAGAACCCTCCTTCACTGAGTAGATCTGAACTAGAATGGTGTGGGGGAGTATTGCATCCCCGAGACTAAGCTTGGGACAAGCTCGGTGGAATCTTTCACCACCGAATCGTCCTCTAGGGTTTGTTAAGTCAAAACCCTAGAAACCCCCAATGTATGGGCTCTCTAATTAGAAGCCAAATATCAAAATGATAATCATACATGAATGAATGAGAGCTTCATTCATCCTCATTCATTCATTCATTCTCTCATTCATTCATGTATGATTATCATTTTGATATCTGGCTTCTAACTAGAGAGCCCATACCTTGGGGGTTTTGAGGGTTTTGACTTAACAAACCCTAGAGGACGATTCGGTGGTGAAAGATTGCACCTAGCTTGTCCCAAGCTTGGTCTCGGGGATGCAATACTCCCCCACACCATTCTAGTTCAGATCTACTCAGTGCAGGAGGGTTCTACACCAACCACAAGCACATGAAGAGAGGGGGGGCACACCATTGGGGGTTTCCAGCAAGGGGGGTGCACCATCCAATGAGGGAAGTTCATTGCAGATGATTGGTAGGGCTTCTGGAGATTCTAGCACCTGGGTTTTCATTGCAAGGTCTTGGACATCAGATCTAGTCCATTCATGAGGAGTCTTATGTGCCATTTGATTTATTAGATGCATGGGATGAATTGGAGGAGAGGAGCAAACTTCAGAAAATGGTTTCAGTCATTTGCTAGCCCAGATCTTCACTATTTCGCTTGGGACTTCACCAGTGAGGTAACCAGGCCCCGATCTATCATTCTAGTTGTTTTGTGGAGCATTTGGAGGCATCTAGGAGGGAGGCCGAATTATCTAGGGTTTTAGGCATCCAGGGGGACGCACCATTTCTTGGAGGGAGACTAGATCCATGACTTTGAGAGGGATTTTGAGGATTTGAGCACTTGGGTTGTTCTTGCATTTACTCGATCTATTGTTTGGCATATTTACCGGAGGTTTTGGACATCTTTGGCAGCAGAGCCGAATTGTTGAGGTTATTCAGTGTTCCAGCATGGTGTGGCATCTTCCGGCTTGGAGGTTAGGCACTTCATACAGCCCAGATCTATTCTTGCATTGGTCTTCATTGAGTATTCATCCTTTGGAGGCTTGTAGTCTTCTGTTGGAGCATCTTGTAGCAACTTCTATTATATTTATTGGAGCCATCTGTTGAGCATTCCAGATCGGCCTCACTCTTGTAGCAGGTTCTTATTATTATGAATAAAGATCAGATCTGAATCATTGTTGGGTTGTCTATTACATTGTTGGTTTTGCTTATGGTTGAGGTATGTTTCATTGCTTTATCTTCTTATATGTTGTTGCAAATACACATTAAACTCATCAGCAAAACCCTAAGTGCAACCTAAAGGATCACAGTAAACAACGTGTTTGACGAAATGCCACATGCAGAAAAAGTTTGAAATTCATGCAAGACGTGATGTTTCTGGCATAATGGCTTGGGAACATTACAGTGGTATCAGAGCTTAGACTCCTGCCAGCCTGAGGGGTCTTCCACAAGGAGAAATGGATGAGATATACTTTGAGATAATATTCTTGGAGATAAAAATATTCTGCCCTTAGCAAGGGAACTAGGGCCCAAATAACCTTCCCACAGTATGTAGCCTTAAGAAATATTGGTTGGAGCGAAGATGAGCTTTTACATAGGATCATATTAGTAGAGGAAAAGAGAGCCAGAAACGCTAGATGGAGGGAAGAATAGAGAAACCCCACACCCAGTAGGAGCACGCAACTTTGTTACAGTTGCAAGGTGCCTTGGGAACCAAATCATAGGTGTAAGGGTAAGGGTAAGAAGCATATTATTAAGGTGTGCTATGACAGTGATGATGAGGTATGTGAGGATGGAGCGATAGATGCTTATTTGAAGCAGTCTGATGATGATAGTGACTCTTGCACAGAGGCTAGTGATCCTTGTGCACTTGAGGAGGATAGTGACCCTTACGCATTGGAGGGACAGTTGGATGGACAGGATGATAGCATCGGTGTTTCAGCAGACACGTCATATACTATTGATGACCTTACACCTCAGCAGGGTGGTGACACTATTGAGGATTCACACGTGTTAGCAGCTAGAGATGACGAGCTTCCCTTGTTGACCATGACACATCTGTCATCTTTCCAAACATCTATGACAGCCACATCACGTGAGGATAGCAATGGCATGTCAGATATGATGGAGGAGTCGTACGTGAGATATACACACCAGAGACACATGGATCCACAGATCCAGGATGAGATATAAGACGTGTTGTTCCTGGCATATTGGCTTGGGAACATTATACCATACCACGTCCAATCTCATATGATGTCACCCACCCATCCATTGCTACGATTGACTTATGAAGAAGAGGACCCATCATTGAGGAAGGCCCCATGTGATATAACTTGAATAACACGTGAGCTATGCTAGCTATGACCATGGTTGAATGTGTACCTCCCATGAGTAGTGGAGTATCGACATTCATAAAAACAACTCCAATAATTAAAACAACTCAACTTGGACCCCATCAATGAAATATCATCTAGTGTAGTTGGGGAGGTTTATCAAATGGTTTACATGAGGACCCACCGTTTTTCGTGTTTCTGCTAAGCTCATTGGATGATGCCATACTTGTTACCCCCTGACTTCTAGGGGTAACTAGAGGAGATTTTTTCTCCATGATCCACATTCCAAACAACAATTTTGATGATGACATTCTAGACTCCCCATAGACAATTTCCCATAGATTCCTTCCATTACATGCTCAACTCACTCACATCAGATGACTTGGTGCATTACACACTAAGGTACATTGCTTTGATACTTCATATCGAATGATAATGTCAATGCTTTCGGCATGAAAATGGTGATCTTGGGTTGAATTGTATTATGAATCAAGCTTCTTTGAATTTATACTTTTTTCCTTGTTTCACCTTGGTGGTTATCATCGTCTCTTAGTCAAGTGTTGTCACTCTTGGGAAAAGTTGTACTATTGGGGGCCTTAACAGGGTTAACGTTCCATATCCCTTACCATACCTAACATATTCCATCTGTCCTTTCTCGGTTGTCCTTTCTTTTGGATTGATTGTTACATGTATCTCAAAAAGGTTAATGCTTCATAATCCCATGAGAAGAAGGGGCTTAAATGCTCAAGGTTGATGCAGCTCGATAACAATAGAAAGAGCAAATGTTATATCCAAAATGCAAGGCAAATGAAAAGCAAAGTCAAGAACCAAGAAAGATAAAGCATGAGTAGTGCCCCCTTGCTAAGAGGCCATCACAACAAGTCCTATGCAATGAATGCATATCTAAAAAGGGACTTAGCAAATGAAAATCAAAAGCCACAAAGGTTAAATCAATGAAGAAAAAGGCAAAAGGGGTTTGGAAAGACACGATGTCGAGAAAAGGGCACGTCGTTGCATAAGTGCTCCCTCTACAAAGGTGCTCGTGTGGATGAATATCATATGTGACTTTGCATGTCAATGACATCCACCCATGAAGTAAACCCCAAACCATACCATATGCCATTACACATACTCCTTGATGGGTTTCTTGGGAAATACTCTTTATCATGGGTATTGGCACACCTAATAGGGGGTAATAATGATCCTCCCATATCTAAACTTGGAAAATTGTATAACTTTGTAAGTGAGTGTGAAGTTTGAAGAGGACACTTAATGAGATCTATCTAATCCATTTTGCATTGACATGACTCACTGTATATGTTGTGTTTGAATTGTGTACCTTGCCTCCACACTTTACGGTGCATTGGACTACATGAGCCCCTCCTCGGATGATGGATAGCACATAGCCACGTGCTTGATTGACACCTGGATCCTTTGGAGGACATTGAGGGGATACTGGCACACTTTAATGGAATCTGTCCCCACCACTTGTGAGCGGTGTTATCGGAACTGGTGGAACCGGCCAGTCTAACCATTTTTTGCACCATACAGATCTGGTTTGGGGTTTCAGACCAGTTAAAGCCAGCTCTGTACCTGAATCGGCCAAATCCATGTTTTATGGACAGATGCAACCACCTTCACCCAAGTTTGTTGAGTTTGTTCCATGACCAAACCTATTTATAGGCGATCTTACTAATCAGTCTATTATCATCTCAGATTGAGTTGATCATCTCGGGAGATCTGCTCTCGCTGCTTGAGCGACTTGTGCTTCATTGTTATGGTGTCTTTCGACACTGCTACTTCTCTCAAATTCGTTGTCCTTTGCGTTCAATCCCTATCCCAAAAACCTCGGGGCCCTACTCAAGATATTTAAAGAGGTCCCCACCCTCCATTTCACTCACACAATTCTTAATGAGGTCCACCCCTAGTAATTAGTGATAATATTAAATTCTTAAAGTAAAAGCGACATTCTCCTTTATATGCCTTTTCTACCCTTAGGAATATAAAGGAGAATGTCACTTTACTTAAAATTTTAACATTACCATTAATTGTTTCAGGATGTTTGAGAGTGGTTCCAACCTTATTGGACTTCATATGGAGAAAGTACAAATTTAGATCCCATTCAAAATTTAGCACACTTAACAATTTTCAGGATTTCAGGATTGGTAGGATTGCAACGTTTCCACTGGATTCTATCATGTATGAGGGTATGGAGTTGGAATTTAATCAAGAGCACCAAGTCCTCTATGTACCTTGATGTTGGTGGCATTGATTGTTGAACTCCTCTGTCATGACCCTAGTGAAAATATACCCTTCACTCAAGCAAAATCATTCATTAGGCATGTTAATCTTTTTCTAGCTTATTTTAATCCTTAGAGGGTGATATTGATGATGAGGATCCCAATATAGGCAATGAGTTTGATGATATGTAGTTATTTGTTGTAGTATGATTTTTTTTTTACTCTAGAGGCCATTGAGAGCCTCTTTGTTACTGTATTTTTGTTCAGAGATGGATTGCAATTGGTGTTATTGTGTGTATATGCACCCTTACTTGCTATATACATGAGAAATTTTGCATATTTGTGTATAATTGTTTGGATTCATATGGATGCACATGAATATATATGTTTTTTTTTTTTAATTTGAATATTTTTTGTATTTTCTAGTCAACTGGTTTTTTGGTCCGGTTTTTTTCCAGGTTTTTTTCGGTTCTAATTCAATTCATATTTTTGGGATTGACTGGTTCAATGATTGATCCAGTTCTGATAACATTGCTTGAGAGAGGTAGTTCCACTCCTTTCGAGGATGTTGAGGAGACCACTTACATGCTTGATGGAGATCGTCCCACTTCTTTTAGAGGTTGTTGCACACCTTGAGGCGATTTTAGCACCTATTTTGAGGGCGGCTAGCTTCATGAGCAATTATCTTTTGACAGAAGACCCGAAATTCCACCAGATCAATGCCATTAGATGCAAAATGGCCACGGGATTTCCGAAAAGTGATCATAATAGAAATTCAGGCAAAGATTGACACAATTATGGTGCTTTTAAAAATTGTCACGAAAAGATTATCGTGAATTTTTTACCACTCGGACACTTTTGGAGGAGGTCGTTGAACCTTTTTAGGAGGCAGTTCCACCCTTTAGGAGGTCATTCCACATGTCGAGGAAGATGACTTGGCACTTGAAGAGAGTTTACTTGACTTGGGGAGCATCTTTGGGATCTTTTGACTCATTCACTCATGTATCATGGATATTATTGTATAGGTGGCATAACCACCTCATAGTTTATGTATTTTTTACCATATCACTAGGGTTTGTAACAGGGAAAATTTTAGGGGCTAAATTTCTCCCATGGGCTAATTTTCCATGTTTTTTCCAAAAACAAGATTCACCAATTTCCATTTTTGCTAAAAGTGAATCACCCATATTCTATAGAATAAAATTATTTTACCTCAAAAATAACCCAAATTTTATAGAAACTATATAAAATCCTTAGAAATTTGAATATTTTTACAAAAATTTCGCCAAACATTTTACAGCTTGCATATAAAAGACTAGTAAGATTCGCCAAGGTTTCTGAATTCTGAGACAAATTTCCATCCTTAAAATCATCCCTGGTTTGTAAAGAGATAATGGTATTCTATATTGTTTTAGGCTAAAAGCTAGGAAAAAAATATTATTGTAATGAGATGGGTGCTAGATCTCTCATATAAATAGAGAAACACTTATCATTTGTAAATCATTGCTACTTGTGGAGATACATCACTACTTGTCTACTTCTACATTCTCTCTTATGAAAAATGCTATGCATAGCTAGTTAGAGCGATTTTTTGGGAGAAGATGTGCTTGTGGATTCTTTGCTACTACATAGATATTCATTGCTAAGGTTTTGATGGATGAAAGATTTCTTGAGTAAGTGGTGTCTTTTCATCTTGTGGTTTTGTTTATGAAGGAATTTAAGTGTAATGTTGCTTCTCTACTGTTGGTTGAGCATTCTCTTGGATTTTTTTTAAACAAGCCCTTCTTATTAAAACTCTTGGAAGGTTCGTAGTGAAGAACCTTTCCTTGAATTGTCCTTAATATTTTAGGAGGTTCTTCTAGGGTTAGTAGTGAACAACCTCTAGATATCACCCTAAAAAATCGACTCAATTCTCTCCAAAGGAGTCCTTAATTGACCCCATATGCCCAAACAAACAGTAGGCAGTAGTCACTCTCCAATAGTCAATCATTAATTTATGAAATTCTGCTCTTCTTTTTACTGTTTTAAGGTTAAATTAGGGTTTTGTAAAAAAAAATATTAATTTCCAGCCATAAAGGAACTAGACATTTTGACATTTTAAGCATGTTGTTGACCTAATAAACATTGTAAAACCCTAAAATACTTTGTTGGTTTTTCATTACAGCCATCTAGGACTGGACGTCTAGGGTTTTTAGGGCTGTTATATGCCTCTAAAATTTCTAATTTCGTTTATGAATGAAACCCTAATTTAGCTCAGGGTTTAGCCCTCTTGTTTCATTGGTTCATTACTTGTTAAAGGGTCGATTTATTTGTTGTTGTAATAACTTTTTTTCCTTCTTTAATTTAATATATTTTTCCAGTTTTACAACAACATTTAGCATTTTCTTTTTTTCTAGTGTTTGTGGATCCTCTTGAGCCTTATTTTGACCTGGAAAACCTCCTAGACTGACCTAGATCCTCATCTCTTCAAATATGGAAATCACTTTTACTCACCACCTTATCCTTACCCTGTTTATCTCATTATATTGGTGGTAGATTAAGTAGCTAACCGAGAGGCCCTAGACTTGATTGTCTCTTGCCTAGGGTTTTCAGAGTCTACTAGGGAAGCCTCCCTTGTGTTGGATTTACTCCTTCACTAAAGAGAGGGAAT
>ML844275.1:5970-27498 GCA_009831015.1 Picea engelmannii | reverse complement strand
CTTTATATGATAAGTATTATCTACATTCTTTACATTATCATACATATGAGCACCAACTCATTGTGAGGCTACAACCTCTTTTTTTGCAAGCTGCAACTTGCTGAGAGCACCAACTCTCTATTTTCTCTAGCACCCACTAGAAGGGAGCACCAACCCCCTGGTTTCTGTAGCACCAACTAGAAGGAAGAACCAACTCCCTGGTTTCTCTAGCACCAACTAGAAGGAAGCACCAACTCCCTGTGTTCAAGCACCCACTTGAACCTTTGAGGACACCAGTCCTCCCAACCACCCTGAATAATTAATTCTTTGTTACTAAATCTTATTACAACGATATAAAATTATTCAATGGCTTACCAGCCTTGTCGTTGCTCTATTACACTGCTCTTCCCTATCTGCATCAGTGTCTTCTGCACACCCCTATCACTTTCTATTCTTCTTCCTTTTATGCTCTATGCGCCATATCCCTTCAATGCACCATTTCTCGACTGTGCCTTTCTTCTCTTGCGTTCTACCTCCTTGTACACACCTGAATTCTCCTACATAGTGAAAACAACCATCTCTTCTTTGTTCAACATTCTTATAGTATCTGTTGTCTTTGTGCATGCAATATTCACAATGCCTCTGCATGCTCACTCTGTGCCAAATTCCTCCACAACTTGAGTGCTCTGTCTAATCATCATCATGACTCTTCATCTTCTCGGGTCGTTTACAACTCGTTCAACATCGTTGTATGTTATCCTGAGATTCCTCAGCCTCTCTGGTAGTTTGAGACTCTTCGTCTTCTCTGTGACAGTCGAGCTCACCTTCTCTATTCTAGTTACAGGCCTCAATGCTCATCCAACTGTCAATCGCCTCCATGAACATCTTCATCCCTCTTGAAGATTCCCAGAGACTCTTCACCTCCTCTGTCAATCATCCCGAAGTGTCTTTGAGTCCTCTGGCAGAAACCATCAATGGTTTCTGGAAGTTACCCTGTGTTGTGCTATAGTATCCCTCCGATCTTGTTCAAATTCACCTGCACCGTTGGATTGATTCCATAGGATCTTGCATTCATTTCAGCATTTTGGCATTCGGTAATTTGGCATTTGTGTGACCATGTGTCTCGACTTTCCCAGTCGTGATCCCCGAAAAGGAGTTTGGTTTCTCTAGCTCTTTCCTCCATCTCTCGCTGATGTGACCAAGGGCTGTGACCACAACCTTATGCATAAGTCGCTATCGTGATTTTGAATTTCGTGAATCTGGAGATGAGGCATCTCGACTGTCTAGGTCGCGATCCCCAAAACCCCAAAATGACATGGGATCAACTGTCCTAATCAACCCTTGATCTAATGGCTCCGATTAAGTCGCAATTTCGCATATCGCGATTTCAGGATTCCTGTGGTTAATATTCTTTGACATATCCAACTCTCGATCCCTGAAACTCCAAAGTGATTTAAACCTGGTGTCGTCACACATGGATTGACATGTTTCAAATAACTACCACGTGTCACTCTGATTCGTGACTTACATGTGCCTGAAATGTTGAATCATCTTGACACTTGTCATTGCTTGGTTGTGCCACGTGTTCTTAGCTGACGTGGTTTGTTGATGTGTCTTGTTTCGGGATTTCGCATTTCGACACTTCGAGACTCCTAATTTTGAGAGTCTCTGAATTCACCATCTCCTTATTTCTGAAACTCCGAAATGGAGTTTACTTCAGGGTTTCACATTTCGCGAATTCAGCAGATTAGGGAACCCTATTCCTTTGACTTTCCAGTCAATGAAACGACAATCTTTCACCACGTGTCCTACTCGAATATGGATGGTCCTCCTGCTTTCGGGATTTTGTAAGCCCGCTTCTCCTATCACTTTAAAGAACGTATAGGCTCTCCTAGATCCAACGATGGTTGAACCCTATGCTCGGATCTAACGCCCGAGATCTATCCTCCATATGTGTGTTCTCCTCTTGTCTACATCGAGATCTTACAGCCATCGGGAATTACGAATTGTTGATCCAACGATCACGATTGATGCTCTTCCCTGATTATCACTGCGCTACTGATCATCGTTGTTGTACTTAATCCATCATCACTGTTGTACTTTCCATCAATGACAAGCATACGCTGCCTGTAAAACATGCCAGCAATCTCCCCCTTTGTCATTGATGGAAACTAATGCACCCAAATTCTTTTCTCCCCCTTTGACATCAATGTCAAAGAAAAAACATGCTCCCCCTGAGTTGTTGCAGTAATTTTAGGAGGCATTAGATATTCAAATAATACAAAACTCCCCCTAACAAGATGGACTCGTTTAGGTGTGAGACGAAATGACACTTAGCTTATGTCTGAGATATTCAAAAGGTGTCTTGGCTAGGGGTTTAGTAAAGATGTCTGCAATTTATTCTGTAGTGGGAATGTAATGGAGCTGAACAGTCTGACTGGTGACCTGCTCTCTCAGAAAATGATATTTTCTAGGAATATGCTTGGTCTTGGAGTGGAATACATGATTTTTAGACACACTAATGGCACTAGTGTTATCACAATGAATTGGGATCGGTGCAGTGTATTTTACCTCTAAGTCTGCAAGTGTCTGAATCATCCATAATACCTGAGTGCAACAGATAGTAGCAGCAATGTACTCTACCTCTATGGTTGATAAAGAAATGGAACCTTTCTTTTTACTAAGCCAGGCTACTAAGGGGTCACCCAGGAAGAATTCTCCTCCAGTGGTGCTTTTTCTCTCATCAACACAGTTTGCCCAATCTGCATCTGAATAAGCAGTCAACTGAAGATTTTGATTTCTGGGATACCACAGACCATAAGTCATTGTTTCTTTTAAATAACTGAATATCCTTTTGACAGCTTGCAAATGACTATGTTTGGGTGCAGCCTGATATCTTCCTACCATTCCTACAACATGCATTATATCTGGGCGAGATGCTATGATGTATAGCAAGCTTCCTATCATTGATCGATATGAGCTTTGATCAACATCAGGTGAATCATCATCCTTTCTTAATTTACATGCAATTACCATAGGTGTACCCATAGGTTTAGAATCTTCCATTTGAAACCTTTTCAACAATTCTCTTAGATATTTTTCTTGAGAAATGAACATCCCTTCGGGCCTCTCAGTAATTTGTAGAGTAAGAAAAAATGATAGTTCTCCTATCATAGACATTTCAAATTCAAACTCCATGGTAGAAGTAAACCATTGTACCAGTGAATCCTTATTACATCCAAAGATGATGTCATCTACATAGACCAGTACCATGAGAAAATCATTATCCTTTGTTTTAATATACAGATTGTTGTCAGTTGTTCCTTTCTTGAACCCTTTTTCTTTGAGATACGTATCCAGTCTGTGATACCAGGCTCGAGGGGCTTGTTTTAAACCATATAAAGATTTCTTCATCTTGCATACTAATTCAGGGTTATCAGACAATTTTAAACCCTCTAGTTGTTCCATGTAGACTTCTTCACTTAAATCTCCATTGAGAAAGGCTGACTTGACATCCATTTGGCAGACTTTAAACCTTTTATGACAAGCATAGGCAAGAAACATTCTGATAGCTTATAATCTTGCTACGGGCGAAAATGTTTCATCAAAATACAGTCCTTCTATCTGGGCATAGCCTTTACAGACTAACCTCACTTTGTTCCTGATAACTTGTCCTTTCTCATTCAACTTATTCTTAAAGATCCATTTGGAGCCAATGACGTTTTTACCTTCAGGTCTTTGAACCATATCCCACGTATTGTTTTTCTCAATCTGATCAAGTTATTCATTCATTGCTTTAACCCAGTGGTCATCTTTGTTGGCTTCATTAAAATTCTTGGGTTCCATCATGGATATGAAGGTTGTATGAGATTTTTCGGTGTTTTTTATTAGCTTTCTTCTGGTTTGTACACCTTTGGATTTTTCCCCAATTATCTGACTTGCAGGATGATTCTTTTGAATGATTCTGGAGGAGGAATTTGTAGTTGACTTTTGATTTGAGTCTTTCTGAGTGTCTAAGTCTTCATATGATTTAGAGTCTTCATTTTCTGATTCTTGGACCTGTTCATCTTCAGCTCTAGCTGTGTCTTCTGTAGAAGACTCATTACTGTACACCTCGCTTGCTGGGATTCCTTCATCAATTTTTACATCAATACAGTCAACCATTTTATGCAACCTTTTATTATAGCATCTGTATCCTTTACTGTTTGTAGCATACCCTAAGAAAATACCTTCATCTGCCCTCTAATCATATTTGGCGAGGTTCTCATCATTATTCTTTATGTAGCATTTACTCCCAAAGAATCTGAAGTGTTTGATTGAGGTAGGTCTTCCAAACCATAATTCATAAGGTGTCTTGTCACTTTGTGGTCTGAGGTGGGCTTTGTTAAGCACATGGACTATTATGTATATTGCTTCTACCCAGTAGGTTTGACCAATGTTCTTCTCATTCATCATTGACCTAGCCATTTCCTGCACTGTTCTGTTTTGCCTCTCAACTACTCCATTTTTTTGTGGCATTCTTGGGATTGTGTATTCTCTCTTGATCCCATGCTCATTGCAAAATTCCTTGAAGTCTCTTGACATAAAATCTCCTCCCCGGTCTGATCTTACTTCCTTTAACCTCTTCCCTATTTGAGTCTCGGTTAAATCCTTGAATATTTTAAACTTCTCAAATGCTTCATCTTTTTCTATGAGAAAGGAAACCCAAGTAAGTCTGGAGTAATCATCGATAATCAGCATGAAGTAGTTTTCTTTTCCTATGCCTTCCTATCTTGATGGTCCATAAAAATCCATATGAACTAGTTGGAGTAGTTTCTCTGTTGAAGTAAATCTCTTGGACTTAAACTGTGTCCTATTTTTCTTCCCTACTTGACAGGGTTTACACATCGAATCTCGGGGCTTTGAAATTCTTGGAATATCTTTTACTGCCTCGAGGTTTTTGAGTTTGATTAAGTGGTCAAAGTTTAGATGTCCAAGTCTCCTATGCCGTAACCAACTTTCATCATGTTTTCTTAGATGACATTCTTCTCTATTTTCTTTCAGCACATATACATTATTTTATATCCTTAAGCCTTTGGCCACCACTTGTCCTGAGTTTACAAACTTTATCTTCCAGTCCTTGGATGTGAACAACACCTCACATCCTCTATTACACATTTGAATTACACTGATCATATTATGTTTCAGCCCATCCACAAGTAGAACATCTTGGGCTTTTCCTTTTCCATTACTTAAGCTCACCATCCCTTTTCCTTTTATTTTGCCTGGAGCATCATTTCCAAAGGTTACGCTTTATGATTTGCTTTCACTTAGAGATAGAAACTTGCCTTTGTCTCCCGTCATGTGTTTGGAGCATCCACTGTCTATATACCAAGGGTTCATTTTTCTTTGAGCAGACAATACTAATCCACACTTGTTACTTTCCTTCTTCTTTCAAAACTTGACATTTTCAGCAGGGGATTTCGAATCTGGTTCATAGTTCCTTAACCGACAGTCAATAGATTTATGTCCAAATTTATGACAGGTGTAGCATTCAACCTCATTATTCAATAAGTCAAACTTATTGTTGCAGTGTTGACTACTTATTGACTGTTGATTATTTCTTTCCCTCCTTGGTTGTATGTGTCTAGACTTAATTTGGCAATTTGCAGTCTGTGAAGGATTATTACTTGACTGTATCATTCTTTGTTGTGGGAAGTATTTATTCCTTTGGAATCTTAATTGCTCATGTCTAAGTCTTAAGGAACAATTTACAACTTTGTGACAAAAGTTAGAACAATAGAAACAATAGCCATAGAAAAATTCCTTGTACCCGAAAAATGGTTGTCTTGTTTGAGCAAATTGATTTATTTCTTGTTGATGACGTCTTTCAACAGAGAGAGCATTGTTTCTTCGTTCTACAGATTCAGTCCTGGCACCATTTTCTTTACTCTTCCTTGGTGGTTGATTGTCTTCCTTTGTTTCTACAGGTTGGTTATTGTCATTGGTTGTACTTTTGACAAACTTGATGGGTTCTTCATTTCCTGTCTTCCCACTGCTTGATCCTTCTTCATAACCCAAACCAGTTTTCATCTTTGGATTCCTTTATTGATTCAGAATGGTGGCTAATCCTTCTGAGGCTTTGATACTTGACAGATTCTGGTTATACAAGGCTTGAAACTTATCCATTTCTTTCCTTGTTTTCACTACTTCTTGTTCTAATGATTCACATCTTGCCTTCTTTTCTAATAGTTGTTGTTTCAGAATCTCTTCGATTTTATTTGACTCTTCCAATTCTACTTTTAGTAGGACAAGGTCTTCATCAGGTTCTTTACTCTCTTTCTCGAACTATATCAACAATTGTCTTTGCTTTCAGTTCTTGAATCTTAGTGTGTCAAACTCTTCCAATGCACTGATCAATTCTCCTTCCATGTCAACCACAACTTCTTCTTCATTAACATCACGCCCTGTGCTATTATTGTCATAGTCCTATTTAGCCATAAGTATGAAGGCATTTAGTTTATCTTCAATAGATGAATCATTTTCTTCATCATCTGAAGGATCATCATCATTGTTTGCACAAAGACTTTTCTTCTTAAAGTTATTCTCTTTAAAGAAATTTCTATGTTTGTATTTCTCCTCATCATCACAAGTGTGCTCCTTTCCTTTGTGGGGACATTTGTTTGAAAAATGACCTATCCTACCACAGTTAAAGAATTTGAAAGGAAGTTTACCTTTGTATTTTTCTGATCCCTTCTTCAGTCTCTTCACAAATTTTGCTTCAATTTCATCGGGCTCAGAATCCTCATTATTGTCTTCTTTAAATGATGCTTCTCTSGAGGTGGGTTTATCTTTAACTATTCTCATTTCATATGCAATCAATGTTCCTAGAAGTTGGTCAAACTGCAAGGTTTTTAGATCATTAAGTTCTTCTATAGCAGAGACCTTCGGGTTGAACCTATCTCGGAGAGATCTCAAGATTTTTTGAACTAAAGAATGTTCCCCAATTGTTTCACCAAGTGCCTTCATTGCATTTACCATTTATTCTACTCTCAGAAAGTATTTTCCAACAGTTTCATCTTCCTTCATCTTTAGTTATTCAAACTATATTCTTTAGGTTTGAAGCTTTGCATCCTTTACCTTCTCATTACCCTCATAACTGCTAATGAGTTTGTCCCACATTTCTTTGGCAGTTCCTAGGTGCATAACTTTTACGAATTCTGCTTCTGCAAGCCCACTCAAGATGTCATTCATAGCCTTATCATTGAAGCTAAATTCTAGTTTGTCATCCTTATTAGCTAGCACAACTAGCTTTGCATAACCAATATCTACCACATCCCATACAACTGCACCTAAAGCCATGATGTAGGTTCTCATTCTAACTTTCCAGAAGGCAAAGTTTGTTCCATTGAATAGAGGGGCCTTATTGGTTGAATTTCCTTCATGGATTAACATGTTTAATCTCTAGGATCTACCCTTAGATAAAAGGGGCTGACTTTGATACCAATTGTTGGACAACTAAGAGGGGGGGGGTGAATCAGTTGTTACCATGCTTAAACAATTATGCTTCTTTAAAAAAAAAAACTTTACAAGGCACTGAATGATGATGACAATCATGCAGAGAAATAAACGTTGACACATTCAACATCCATCACATATATGAGAAACACAAAGACAGATATTTCCCTAGGAAATCCATACAGGGTAAAAACCTTTTTTCCTTTATATGATAATTATTATCTACATTCTTTACATTATCATACATATGAGCACCAACTCATTGTGAGACTACAACCTCTGTTTTTGCAAGATGCAACTTGCTGAGAGCACCAACTCTCTGTTTTCTCTAGTACCCACTAGAAGGGAGCACCAACCCCCTGGTTTCTCTAGCACCAACTAGAAGGAAGCACCAACTCCCTGTGTTCAAGCACCCACTTGAACCTTTGAGGACACCAGTCCTCCCTAGCACCTCCCAACCACCCTGAATGATTAATTATTCATTACTAAAACTTATTACAGCAATATAAATTATTCAATGGCTTACTAGCCTTGTCGTTGCTCTGTTACACTGCTCTGCCCTGTCTGCATCAGTGTCTTTTGCACACCCCTAGCACTTTCTGTTCTTTTGCCTTTTATGCTCTATGCACCATATCCCTTCAATGCACCATTTCTCGACTATGCCTTTCTTCTCGTGTGTTCTTCCTCCTTGTACACACCTGAATTCTCCTACACAGAGACAACAACCATCTCTTCTTTTTTCAGCATTCTTATAGTCTCTGTTATTTTTGTGCATGCAATATTTGCAATGCCTCTGCATGCTCACTCCGCGCCAAATTCCTCCACAACTTGAGTTCTCTGTCTCATCATCATCATGACTCTTTAGATTTTCTGGTCGTTTACCACTCGTTCAGCATCAATGTATGTTATCCTGAGATTCCTCATCCTCTCTGGAAGTTTGAGACTCTTCGTCTTCTCTATCACAGTCGAGCTCACCTTCTCTATTCTAGTTATAGGCCTCAATGCTCATCCAACTATCAATTGCCTCCACGGACATCTTCATCCCTCTTGAAGATTCCCAGAGACTCTTCACCTCCTCTGTCAATCATTTTGAAGTGTCTTCCAGTCCTTTGGTAGAAACCATCAGTGGTTTCTGGCAGTTACACTGTGTCGTGCTACAGTAGCCCTCCAATATTGCTCAAATTCACCTACACCATTGGATTGATTCCATGGGATCTTGCATTCATTCCATCATTTCGGCATTTGACAATTCGACATTTGTGTGACCATGTGTCTCGACATTCTCAGTCGCGATCCTCGAAGAGGAGCTTGGTTGCTCTAGCTCTTTCCTCCATCTCTTGCTGATGTGACCAAGGGATGTGACCATAGCCTTATGCATAAGGTGCTTTCGTGATTTCGCATTTCGTGAATTTGGAGATGAGGCATCTCGACTCTCCAAGTCGCGATCCTCGAAACCCCGAAATGGCATGGGATCAACGGTCTCGATCAACCCTTGATCTAACGACTTAGCTTAAGTCGCAATTTCGCATAACGCGATTTCAGGATTCGTGTGGTCAATATTCTTTGACATCTCCAACTCTCGATCCCTGAAACTCCAAAGTGATGTAAACCTGGTGACGTCACACATGGCTTGACACGTGTCGAATAACTTCCACGTGTCACTCTCATTCGTGACTTACATGTGCCTGAAATGTTGAATTAGCTTGACACTTGTCATTGCCTTGCCACGTGTTCTTAGCTGACGTGTCTTGTTTCAGGATTTCACATTTCGGCACTTCGGGACTCCTAATGTTGAGAGTCTCTCACTTCTCCATCTCCCGATTTCTGAAACTCTGAAATGGAGTTTACTTCGGGGTTTCACATTTCGCGAATTCAGCAAGTTAGGGAACCATGTTCCTTTGACTTTTGAAATGGCGATCTTTCACCATGTGTCCTACTCGAAGATGGACGGTCCTCCTGCTTTCGGGATTTTGTAAGCCCGCTTCTCGGATCTAACGCTCGAGATCTATCCTCCATATCTGCATGCTCCTCTTGTCTACATTGAGATCTGACAACCATCGGGAATTCTGAATTGCGGTTGTTTCTCTTCCCCGATTATCACTGCGCTGCTGATCATCACTGCTGTACTTAAGCCATCATCGCTGCTATACTTGCCATCAATGACAAGCATATGCTTCCTATAAAACATGCCAACAGGTTATCCCTTCACTAGAATATCGTGACCTTTTACCTTTCTCGGTAATACCTTTGGGAACCAGATATGACTGACCCTTCAGTATTTAGATACGTTCTTTAGGGGGGGTGCGGAGAGAACAAAATTGCTCAACCTACCGACATCGGAAGGGCAGGGATCTATTTTTAGGGGAGGAATGAGTTTTCCTTAACTAGGCATTTCGAGAAGATCCCACTATGAATAGCCAGATTCAAGGCATTGTAAAAGCCTAAAAGGCCATCTCAATGTCATCATATAGTCCTATAGTGGGATCTTATCTGGCCAGGAAGGCAATAAGGTTCTATCCCTTAGGGCAAGCACTTATGATGCAGGAGCATCTACAACACCAAAAAGAGAACCAGCGTGGAGGGCAGAGAAGGACAGCTGGACATCACCAGCGCATAACTTTTTTTCAATCACAAGGAAGATTGTTGCGTCGTCGTTTGGATGAACGCATTCATATGAAGCGCACTTGTATTGTAATGTAGATAAGAGGACATTAAATAGTTTTAATGCTGGAAGATAGGGTTAGCTGTAGATTAGACAGTTTCATTTCTAGGAGGGAAAATGAATATAGGCACCCTCCTTGTGTAATTGATATTAATTCAGATTATTATTCAACATTAGCATAGAGAGCAATAGAGAATAGAGCAGAGAGTTCGTGAAGAAACCCCCTGTACAGATTGAATTAATAGAAGAAATCTCTTGATTCAATTCCATGGCTGTGTTTGAGTTATTTGTGCTGTTGATGTTATTTTGTTGCATACTTTCTTATTTATATGCTTATCTTTTATATGCTACTTATGTGATTGCATATCAGGTTCAAAACCTGAGGGAATGAGTGAATGAGTCTCAATTGTTTCTCTATTTGAGCCAGGAGATTCCTGCGTAGAGTGCAGTCGAATTCCTCCGCATAGAGTGCGTCGAGGAGGCTTTACAGTTAAAATCTCATTCTCATTCAACCCGAAGTTGATTTGGATTATTCGAGCCGTGCAGGTGAGTGTAGGTCGAACCGAACTTCCAGTAGCAAGTCTGAGAAGGGAAAGGTCAAGTGGCTGTGACTGGGAGTGCATGGAGCCTGGAGATCTTCAGCCTTTATTGTTGAGAGTTGGCGAAGGTCGAAGTCGAGCACAGAGAACGTGGTCGAGAAAGCTCTGAAGGAGTCAGAGTCACAAAAGCTAAAAAAGGGATAACACCTTGAACTTCAAGGTGGGAACAGATTCCGGTGAAGTTTACGTCGGGCAAAGGCAGTAAAGCTGAGAAATCTTCAAGAAGAAGAGAATCGACGACTTGAACTTCTGGACGAAAGGAGTCTCCAAGAACGAGCAAAACCCGGGAGGGGGCCATCGTGCATCAACATATCAGGGTTGGTGAGCGTGAGTATTGTATGCACGACGAGATCACAAGCCGTGATTTCTCGACTTAAACGAGACCGTATTGTATGCACGAGATCCTGCAGAGTCAGGATTCAGCAATTCGGCGTTTTCGACGCTGAAAGGAGCACGCAAAGACAGCGAAGTCCCGAGTCGCGACGGGTCCCACAGAGGCTGCGTGGAGTATTGCACGTGGTATCGGCATTTCGGCACTCGGGGTTCCGGTATTCAAGGGTTTAACATCGCGAATAGCGATATCCCGAAGTATTGACCGTCGATCATCGGGGATCGGGGGTTCGACATTAAGTGGCACGAAGTGGAGTCACGAGTCTCGCGATATCGTGAGATCCGATCTCCCGATACGCGAAGAGGAGATCACCGAGAAGTATCCTGTGGGTGACAAAAACTCCCGAGAGGGGTTAGAAGGGCGTCGACCCTTCGGGCCTGTGAAGCGAAGAAGGTCTTGAGGGAGCGGTCGGCTGCTGTGAGAGCGGGGGTTGCGTCAGAGTGGTATCAGAGAGGGAAGTAGAGCTCTCTTTGTTCAGATAGCAGAGAGAAGCAGATTTCACCATGCCACCCAGAAGAGAGAGGCAATCTCCTGATCGTGAGGACAGGGATGCCCGAAGGAGGGGTAGACTAGCAGGAAATCCAGCAGGGAATCCGGAGATGGAGCGTCAAATACGGGATCGCAAGGAAAGGCTCGAAGATATGGAGACCACCCAGAGGTGTAGAGCCGATGCAGGAGAGTTCAGCAATCCTGAGGTTGAAGAGGAAGTTGGACATGCCGAAGAGGAAGTCGCCGCAAAATATGCCTCGATAGAGAGGTTGATCAAAGCCATTTCGAGGATGAGCTCGAAGAAGAAGATGGATATTCCTGTCTATGAGGGAAATCTAAACGTAGAAGAGTTGCTGGATTGGATCCGAGCACTTGACACCTACTTCGATTATGAGGATATCGAAGAGGACAAGAGAGTAAGGCATGCCGTCACGAAGTTGAAGGGACATGCAGCCTTATGGTGGGATGCGCTTCAAGTAGACAGGCATTCAAAAGGCAAACAGAGGATCAAAAGCTGGGATCGGATGATCGCCAAGATGAAGGAAAAGTTCATTCCGAGGGACTACCAGATCACTCTGTTCAGGCGCATGCAGAACCTGAGACAGAAGCTGATGACGGTGAAAGAGTACACCGAGGAATTTTACAGACTCAACATCAGAGCTGGTCATCGGGAGAGTGATGACGAAAAGGTGGCGAGACACCTGAATGGTCTTAGGTATGACATCCAGGATGAATTGAGCATGGTTACCATTCGAACCATTGAGGATGCGTACCAGATGGCTCTAAGAGCCGAAGAAAAGCTGATCCGCAAGCAGGGACAGCGAGGGCGAGGCAGAAGCCAACCCAGAGGTAAAGTTGTTACCCAGGAGAGAACTCAAAAGCCTCAAGGAAAATCTGAAACAGGTGGAACCTCACAGCAGAGGCAGCAAAATTTTGAGCTGAGGAGACAGCAACCAAATCAGCAAGGATATTACGCTGACGCCAACGCATTTCCTCGTACCCGAGGTAGAGGAAGAGGTAGAGGAGGAATTATCACTTGTTTTACGTGTGGTAAAGACGGTCATAAAGCCGTGGACTGTCCAGAGAGGAATATGGATAGAGGAAAAGCTCACGTTGCTGAGGTGCAGAGGCGTGAAGTGGAGGATGAAGACACTGGAAGTGGGAAGTCACTGACAGTGCATAAGGTCCTTTTGAAACCTGAGAAAGAGGTGGAGAACGCAGCTCAAAGATGTCGATTGTTCAGAACGACTTGCAAGACCAAGGGCTGGAAATGCAAGGTCATCGCAGACAGTGGGAGCACCGATAATCTCATTTTGACCAAGATGGTGGAGAAACTGGAGCTGAAAATGAACAAGCACCCGAGTCCATACAAAGTGACGTGGCTGCAGAAAGGACACCAGGTATGTGTTACAAAACAATGCTTGGTAAATTTTAAAATGGGTGATTATAGGGATGAAATTCTGTGTGGCGTTATACCCATGGATGTCTGTCATGTATTATTGGGAAGACCATGGCAGTTTGACAGAAATGTGGTTCATGATGGGAGAATGAACACATACACCTTGGAGAAGGATGGAAAAACACATACACTGCTTCCGGGGAAGGATAAGGAAGTAAAGCCAGAAGTTAGCAGCACGATACTTCTCATGAGTGGGAAAGAACTTCTCATAGAGCTGGAGAAGGATGAGAATCCACAATTCTGTGTTGTCAGGAAGCCGAGAATTGTCCTGACAAGCACAAGAGTGGATGACTTGTCGGACGAGATTCATGAACTGCTTGGAGAGTTCGCTGATATCATCGTGGATGAACTACCTCGTTCGTTGCCACCGATGAGGAGTGTGAGTCACCACATTGACCTCATACCCGTAACAAGTCTACCGAATAAGGCAGCGTACAGGTTGACACCTCAGGAGAACGAGGAAGTCAAAAGACAGGTACAAGATCTGCAGGATAAAGGACTGGTGAGGGAAAGTCTTAGTCCATGTGCCGTTCCAATGGTACTAAGCCCAAAAAAGGATGGAGGCTGGAGGATATGTACAGACTCCAGAACGATAAATAAAATCACCATCAGGTACAGGTTTCCACTGCCAAGAATGGATGACTTGATGGATTGCCTGAGCAGGGAAAACTACTTTTCCAAGATAGATCTCAAGAACGGATACCATCAGATCCAGATGAGAGAGGGAGATGAGTGGAAGACAACATTCAAGACAAACGAGGGTTTGTACTAATGGCTGGTCATGCCGTTTGGGCTGACAAATGCGCCAAGCACATTTATGAGACTGATGAATGAAGTCCTGCGGGAATTCATTGGCAAATTTGTGGTGGTGTACCTAGACGACATATTGTATTTCAGCAAGACAAAGGCTGAGCACTTGAGGCCTTTGGCCATTGTGATGAGAAGATTACAGCAGGAGAAGCTGCTGATAAATTTGAAGAAGTGTTCCTTCATGCAGACAGAACTCATATATCTGGGGTTTGTAATATCGGCAAATGAGTTGAAGATGGATCCTGAGAAGGTTGAAGTGATCAGGAATTGGCCATCGCCGAGAAATGTTTTTGAGGTAAGGAGCTTTCACGGTTTGGCAAGCTTCTACAAAAAATTCATTCGGAATTTTAGTGGAATCAGTGTCGCGATGATGGACACTGTGAAGAAGCGACATAAGGTTTTCCATTGGACAACAGAGGTTGAAAGGAGCTTCAATCTGTTGAAGCGAAAGATAACCGAACAGCCAGTGTTAGTGCTGCCTGATTTTCGGAAGACCTTCCAGGTGAAGTGTGACGCTAGTGGGTATGCTGTTGGAGGGGTCTTAAGTCAGGATGACAGACCTGTCGCATATTACAGTGAGAAGCTCGATGATGCGAAGTTGAAGTACTCCACGTACGACAAAGAATTCTATGTCGTTATCCAGGCATTGAAGAAGTGGAGGCATTATCTCATACCCAAATAATTTGTGCTATACAGTGATAATCATGCACTGCAATTCGTAAGTCAGCAAGAGAAGCTAAATTAGAAGCATGCGAAATGGGTGGAGTATATGCAAAATTTCACCTTTGTTATAAAGCACATTTCAGGGACTGCGAACAAGGTAGGAGACGCCTTGAGCCGGAAATGTTTATTGCTACAGGAATTCAGAGTCAAGACTTTGGTGTTTGAAAGCCTGAAGGACATGTATGCAGGTGATATTGATTTCGGGGAAGCTTATGAAGCAGTCGAGAACCCAGTTCTCAGGGATAGGAGTCCTTGGATTGACTACATGATCCAGGATGGATTGCTGTTCAAAGGCAATCAATTGTGCATTCCAGATTGCTCTATGAGAGAGAATTTGGTAAAGGAGAAGCACATTGGAGGCTTAGCAGGTCATTTCGGACATGGAAAAACATTCGCCAAGCTGAGCGAATCGTATTATTGGTCGGGCAAGCGTGCAGATGTGAAGAGATTTGTTGACCGATGCAGAATATGTCAACATGCAAAAGGCCGAAAGCAGAACACAGGGTTCTATCAGCCGTTGCCCATACCTGAGAGGCCATGGGAGGCGATTAGTATGGATTTTGTGTTGGGTTTACCAAGAACTCAGCGAGGAGTTGATTCCATATTTGTGGTGGTGGATAGGTTTTCGAAGATGGCACATTTCATCCCGTGTCATAAGACCAGCGATGCAACACACATAGCCAATTTGTTTTTCAAAGAGATTGTGCGATTGCATGGATTACCGAGAAGTATAGTCTCGGATCGAGACACGAAATTCATAGGTCATTTCTGGAGGATGCTGTGGAAGAAGCTGGGGACTGACTTGGAATTCAGTTCTTCTAACCATCCGCAGACAGATGGACAGACATAAGTAGTCAACAAAATCTTGGGGGATCTGTTGAGAGGCCTGGTGATGGAGCATCACAACAGTTGGGATCAAACCCTACCACAGGCAGAGTTCGCGTACAACGATTCGGTGAATCGGAGTACAGGTAAGAGTCCGTTCCAAATTTTTTATGGAACACAGCCGAGAGGAGTGTCTGAGCTCAGGGAGACAGAACAGGCTGAAACTAGCAGCGCGAGGGCTGAAGAATTTGTTGAAGCAATGCAAGAACTTCACGCACAGGTGAAGCAACGACTGCAAAAGACGAATCAAGAATATAAGCATAGAGCCGATCAGAGGAAGAGGCTGCTTCAGTCTGAAGTTGGAGACATGGTTCTAGCGCACCTGAGAAAGGAAAGGTTCCCCAGGGGAACGTATAACAAGCTCAAGATGAAGAAAATTGGACCTTGCAGAGTCCTGAAGAAATTCAGGGAAAATGCATATGAGCTTGAGTTGCCAGGGGGCATTGGGATATCTCCAATATTCAATATTTCGGATTTATACCCATACAGGGCCAAGGAAGTAGACACTGGAACCGAGGAACCAGTGATCCAGTGGCAGAAACAATTGCCAGTTGCACAGAAGCCAGAGATGGAGTGCATACTGGACAAACGAGTTAGCAAGAAGACCAGGAGGAAACAGTATTTTGAATACCTGGTGAAGTGGAAAAACCACCCAGTGGAGGATGCCAGTTGGGAAACAGAAGCAGTGATTCAGAAGCATGGACACATCGTGCAATAGCTCATGGACAGGAGACCATGAAATCTCTCGAGCCGAGGAGTATGATGCAGGAGCATCTACAACACCAAAAAGCGAACCAGCGTGGAGGTCAGAGAAGGACAGCTGGATAGCACCAGCGCATAACTTTTTTTGAATCACGAGGAAGATTGTTGCGCCGTCATTTGGATGAACGCATTCATATGAAGCACACTTGTATTGTAATGTAGATAAGAGGACATTAAATAGTTTTAATGCTGGTAGATAGGGTTAGCTGTAGATTAGACAGTTTCATTTCCAGGAGGGAAAACGAATATAGGCACCCTCCTTGTGTAATTGATATTAATTCAGATTATTATTCAGTATTAGCATAGAGAGCAGTAGAGAACAGGGCAGAGAGTTTGTGAAGAAACCCCATGTACAGATTGAATTAATAGAAGAAATCTCTTGATTCAATTCCATGGATGTGTTTGAGTTCTTTGTGATGTTGATGTTATTTTGTTGCATACTTGCTTCTTTATATGCTTATCTTTTATATGCTGCTTATGTGATTGCATATCAGGTTCAAAACCTGAGGGAATGAGTGAATGAGTCTCAATTGTTTCTCTGTTTGAGCCAGGAGATTCCTGCATAGAGTGTAGTCGAATTCCTCCGCATAGAGTGCATCGAGGAGGCTTTACAGTTAAACTCTCATTCTCGTTCAACCCAGAGTTGATTTGGATTATTCGAGTTGTGCAGGTGAGTGCATGTCGAACCAAACTTCCAGTAGCAAGTCTGAGAAGGGAAAGGTTAGGTGGCTGTGACTACGAGTGCATGGAGCCTGGAGATCTTCAGCCTTGATTGTTGAGAGTTGGCGAAGGTCAAAGTCGAGCGCAGAGAACGTGGTCGAGAAAGATCTGAAGGAGTCAGAGTCACAGAATCTCAAAAAGGGATAACACCTTGAACTTCAAGGTGGGAACAGATTCCGGTGAAGTTTATGCCGGGCAAAGGCAGTAGAGCTGAGAACTCTTCAAGAAGAAGAGAATCGACGACTTGAACTTCTAGAAGAAAGGAGTCTCCAAGAACGGGCAGAACCCGGGAGGGGGGCATCGTGCATCGACATATCGGGGTTGGCGAGCGCGAGTATTGTATGCACGACGAGATCACAAGTCGTGATTTCTCGACTTAAACGAAACCGTCGATTTGAGCGCGGACAGGTGGCACGAGATCCTGCAGAGTCGAGATTCGGCACTTCGGCATTTTCGATGCTGAAAGGAGCACGCAGAGACAGCGAAGTCCGGAGTCACGACGGGTCCCACGGAGGCTGCGTGGAGTATCACACGTGGTATAGGCATTTCGGCACTCGGGGTTCCGGTATTCAAGGGTTTAACATCGCGAATAGCGATATCTCAAATTATTGACCGTCGATCATCGGGGATCGGGGCTTCGACATTAAGTGGCATGAAGTGGAGTCACGAGTCTCATGATATCGCGAGATCCGATCTCCCAATACGCGAAGAGGAGATCACCGAGAAGTATCCTGTGGGTGACGAAAACTCCCGAGAGGGGTTAGAAGGGCGTCGACCCTTCGGGCCTGTGAAGCGAAGAAGGTCCTGAGGGAGCGGCCGGCTACTGTGAGAGCGGGGGTTGCGTCAACTTATCTCTGTCCAGGGTCTCCCTTAAGGTAAGGTCTGGCTGGGATATAAGGTCTATTCCTCTCGGAAAGGTATTATTCTGCCCATTGAGATAATCTTTCATCATTTGGGCGTTACTTTTGATTTACTTGGACTATTGCTTAAGACCGTTGTTTTAGGGTGATAAATTCTAATACCACCAAGTATTGGTCTCAGCTAAGCCAAGATCGATATTGATCGCCTAATGGAAACGCCGAAATATTCACTGTTTGGACTGGAACCTATCAAATGGATTCAAGTAGCGCCCTATAAGTAAGTGCGCGTTTTCGTTGCCAAATATTGATCTTCTTCAATCTTCAATGAACAAGGAAATCTCTTAAGCTCTAGTTATCTTGCTTGGCTGGGTGGCTTACTATCAGATCGGGGAAGGAAAGTGGTTAGATCTTATAAAGATATCTTGTAATCAGTAATAAGTAACCCAATTGTAATGATTTATTTATTTCTCTCAGTTACCCCATTTAAAGCGTTATTACCCCATTTATTTACGCCACCATCTTTATTCTTTCTTTTAGTTCCCCACCATCATCATAGGGGGAGGGGAAGGTTCTTTTAGCCCATTTCTTTGATTATCTTGTAATCTTTACCCCACCTCTTGTAGTTTCAGTTACCCCATTTAAAGCTTTAACCCCACCATCTTCTTGCTTTCAGTTCCCCATTTATTCAAGTTAAAGCTTATCTTGCCCTTTCTAAGCTTTAAGTTAAAGCTTTAGCATGCCAAGATCTAGATTTAAGCTACTACACCCTGCTTTATGGCTCATACCACCCGCTTTAAGGTACTTATTATTAGCTTTACACTACCTTCTTTAAGCAACGCAGTCTCACAACACGTTTTGTGAGGTTGTAAGCATTTATCTGTATGTAAGGGTGGAAGCCTTGGAAAAGGGTGGAAGCCAATATCTGTATTCAGGGTGGAAGCCAGATATAGGGCGAGGGGACTGGATGCAACGTTACCGTTTGCGACTTCTCCCTGGTGATAGCGATTGATGCGACGATGGAAGATGGAACCTACGGGATAGGCCAGAATGTATCGAAAAACCTACTAGTTGGGAGTTATTGTTAAATATATTGTACCCTCAACAATATGACCGTACACTGCCAGCTGTACTGGACAATTGTACTTTCTATTTCTGTCTTGCTTGAGCATATATAACCTCAACTATTCCCTATTGTTGGTGTGCTTCAGTTCTTCAACTTACTTTTGTATGCTTCTGTACTTCTTCATACATTTTGAATATACTATTCTTTTCTTTTTGCATTTCTCTTTGCTCCACAATTTATCATGGTATCAGAGAAACAACAGTAAGCCTCTTCACACAGTCGGGAGAGCAACACGATCCTCACAGCACAGATCTTACACGCATCTTGAGAGAACGCGACACAAACTTTTCACAAGGTTTGGAAAGCTGTCTGCAATACTCTTTAAAGATCGTCGTAACAAGCTTGCGGAGGAAGCAGAGCGTACAATGCTCGAAAGATCCTGGATGAAGAGAACGCAGAAGAAGAAACCCTAAAGATTCTTGTAATTTTTTCAAGAATCGTCAAAGATTGACAAAGAAAAGCCGGAGGAGGCGAGAAATTTTAAAGAACTCGTAAATTTCCCTCACATCTATTAAAGATTGAAACACAGAACGAAGAATTCGTAAAATTCTTTCAAATTCTTGAAAGATTCACGAATATTTTCTTCCGCAGGAGAAAATTCCGTTAAATATGGGAAAGATCGCATCAAACACGCAAAGAACAACCATTAAGACTGCAAGATTCATCTTGCGATCAGATCTGAGGCAGGAAACTAGTACAGAAGGGAAGAAGAAGAGCACGGAAAAGGAGAACGCATTTCAGCCGTCAGATCTTGCGCAAAGGACCGACAGCCGTTGGATCAGCGAGAAGGTGCATGAGGTTTAGTCCTCTGCAGTGCACAGGAGTGATTTCGACTTGTAAAGTCGCGAAATCTCGACGTCACCTTGACCGTCCGATCAAGGGACATGTGGCGAGATCCTATCCCATCGTAAAATCGGGAATCGGAAGTTGTATGAGCGAAAGCATCTTCTCTCCAAAAACTTCGATACGCAAAATCGCGAAATCCCGAAATGATCACAGCCATCCATCTCAGAGGACAGGTGGCAGCAAGCCAACGCATCAGCATTTCAGCATTCAAAGTTTCAAGTTGACAGCAATTCGGAGCATCGCAAGTCGCGATATCTCGAGGCTGAATAAGGACCGTTTATCTCTCTCGGATGCGTGGCGCACATCCAGCGACTCGGAAAAAGTCCCGAAGAGGAAAGCGCCATCGACATTTTGGGATTCGGGAAATCGCGAAACCTGAGAACGAGTGATCGGCTTTCTTTCCAGTGAAATCCCCGATGCAAATCTGAGCCGTCCATCTTTCAAGGACACGTGGCAGAGATCGAAGCTTTTGGGAAAATTCCCGATAAGCGAGTTCATCGGTTTTTCGGGATTCGGCATTTCGCGGATCCTGGAGACAAGAGGTCTGGGACATAACATATCGCGAAATCAGGAGGAGAGATCACGACTGTCCATCTGTTGAGGACGCGTGTCACAGATCGGAGCCATCGGGAAAAGTCCCGATAGGACAGCGCCATCGGAAAATCGGCGATCGCAGAACCGAGGAGACATATAACCTCGACATCAGAAATCGCGAAATCATGATTCGCGATATCACGATACGATCTGGACCGCCCGATCACTGTAGATCTGGACCATCGAAAAGTCCAAAGGCGATTTTTTTGCATTTCAGCGATTTGTAAGCCAAAGAAACGGGAAAAACCCGTAGCGCTTTAAAAGAAAGACGCGTGGTCACATTGCAAGGAGACCAAAGGGCCAATTCAAGCCCGATAAGCTCCCCTCGGCCATCGAAAATCGGCATTTCTGAGATCGGAGGTAAATACAAAATTTTTCCTTCTATTTTTTCTGATTTTTTTTTATATATGGCATCGTCTAGCAATCTAGGACCGACTCAGGGTCCGATTCTTCTGGAAAAGAATTACGAATTTTGGTCTCTTCGAATGAGTTCGTTCTTGCAAGCACAAGAATGCTGGGAACCAGTGGATCTTGTCTATGTGGAACCAGATCCAGCCGCCCTCACTGCCATGACAAATGCACAGAGAATTGCTCAGGCAACTCTGAGGACCAAGGAAAACAAAGAAAAATTCTGGATACAGAACTCTATGGATGATTCGATTTTTTCGAAAATCACAGGTGTTGGTACTTCCAAACAGGCCTGGGACATCCTCAAAACGTCCTACCAAGGAAATGACAGGGTAAAAATAGTTAAACTACAGTCCTTGTGGACACAATTCGAGACTCTCAAAATGACAGAGTCCGAAACTGTAGATCAGTTCATGACCAGAGTCATGGGCATCATGAACCAGATCAGATTGATTGGTGAAACGATCACTGATCAACAAATAGTTGAGAAAATTCTCAGAAGTTTACCTAGGAAATTTGAAATGGTTGTAACAGCCATCCTTGAATCCAAGGACCTATCAAAATTTTCAACAGATGAGCTAATTGGTTCTCTGGTGACACATGAGACAAGACTACATCTCACAGATGAGTCAATCTCAAATGCCTTCCAAACTCAGTTCTCATTCAGAAGAGGGAAAGGCAGAGGAAGAAGTAGAGGAAGAGGGAACAACCAGGGTAACCC
>ML844273.1:15350-37821 GCA_009831015.1 Picea engelmannii | reverse complement strand
GAGGGAATGAATGTAAGAGATTGAATAATAATAAAGAAGATGAAGCAGTTGGTGGACATAGCTCCACACTGGGGTGAACCAAGTATATCTTATGTCTTTGGTTTTCTTTGTGCTTTGTTAGTTATGTTATGAATCTACTCAGTTCTTTCCTTATTATGTATGTTAGATAGATTTGTTGATGCTTAGTGCTTAGTTGTGTTCGGAATGAATGACTGTTAGATCTAACTTAGTGCTATGTGATAAATGATTGAAGTATCATTATTGTTACTACACCGATCTATCTTAGGGTTTGTTCAGTGATGTTAATGAAGATAATGAATTAATACATATCACCTTCTAAGTGTTTCTAGAATACTTTGCGAAGTGATATTATCACAGATCTATGTCCTAACCTAGTTACAGACACCTGAGTCCTGTAACCCCCCCTGCTTCTACCTCAGGTGAGACTTTTCCTGCTTCGCAGGTGTTTCCAAAAGGGCCGGTAGTTAGGGTTTTTTTGGTGCACCGATGAAGCATTGAACCCTAGGTCTGCCCTTGTGCCAACAAATGGTTCACACTTTGGTGTGGACCAAATAGTGGTAGTACTACAAAAGCATTTTCATTGGCTGAAGTTTCACAAGATGTCTGCAAGTACATCATATCTTGCACTACCTATGTCATTTCCAAGCCCACCATTAAGAAACATGGGTTGTACACCCCTCTTCTTACTCCATATAGGCCTTGGGAGTCCATCTCCATGGATTACATGTTTGGTCTTCCTTCAAGAAAGCATGGGAATGACTATGTCTTCATGGTTGTTGATTGATTCTCTAAGATGGTAGTTTTGGCACCCTACAGGAAGAGAATCACAACCGAGGCCAACACCAAGATCTTATTTGAATGTGTTTGGGTTGATTTTGGACTCCCACAGACCATTATTTCATATCAAGAAAATATGATCCTAAGTACTTTTTGGTCCAGCCTATTGTTGATGATGGACACCAACCTGACCAAATCTACTGCCTTCGACCCATAGAATAATGGAAAAATAGAGGTAGTCAACAAGATGATTGTCCATATCCTACAGATGTACAATTCCAAACATCCACACACATGGGATGAGAGCCTTCCTTATTTTCAACACAGCTACAATAGATCCCTCCATAGCTCTATTAGCCACAACCCTTTTTAGGTGTGCTTGGGGTTCCAACCATTGGCCCCAATTGACATAGCTCTGTCCATTGCAGTTGCACATGAAGATTCCTCCCATGATTGTACTAATGCTAATCGAGAAACCAAATTTTTTAAGTGAATTCAACACATCCAACAAATAGTTCATGATATTTTTAAGAAAGCCAATGCCAAGTACAACAACACCACGATCAACATCATGTACCACATATGTTTCAGGTGGGAGATAACGTATATTTGCATTCATATAAAGAGGACCTCACATGATCCCATTGAAATCTACTCCCACTCTGATGTGGGCCTTAAAACATCACCAAGAATGTGGGTGAGATTTGATTTGAAATAAGTATTCCTCCTTTCCTTGGCTTACACCTGATATTTTATGTGGAACTGTTTCGACCATATTTTCCACCTCTCCTGGACACTTCAGACGCGACCGATCACTTTTCCTCTATAAAACTCAGTCCTAACTACATTGAACATGAAACAATTTATCGAATCATGGACACCAATATTAAGGGAACTCACCAAAAAAAACATCCAACTCTATCGGGTCGTCAAAGCAGGGCAATTTCTTTACTAGGGAAAGTGGCTCACTGGGAGCCAAGTTCAACAGAAGTTTCCGCATCTGATGGAGGAAATTGATGCAATGGGGACCATTGATTCCTAAGGGGGGAGGAATTATCTAGGTGGATACTAGTGTCCACCTACCTATTCCACTAATTCAGAATGGTTCCACATCTTGATAGTTTTTTCGATAATTTTTCAGGCTCCCAAACTTCTGGGGCTGTTTTGAGGCCCTAAATGACATTTTTTTTGGTCTGGAAGCACCTAGCATATAGCCAAAAGTAAATGCTAGGATGAACATAATGTGTACTCATGGGCTATACCTTTTCGACAATCTATCAAGCGCCCCAAACATAGATCGTATGAAAAATTTGCGGCCCTGGGAAGTTGATGTATCAACTAACAACATCGATGCCCATAAACCTTTTGGTGGTTCATATTCTAGGGTTAGGGTTTTATCATTGATGCTTTATGTTAAAATTCCTTTTCAGCCTCTTTGTAATCAAATTCTATCAAATTATCATAGCCAACACATCTCTCTCTTCATAGATAAGCTACCACCATTCTATCTAGCTTGTGTGCTTTGCTTTTTACATTCTTTTGTACTCAAGAAAATCATTAATAAAATCTGAGTTTTACTATTTTATTTTGTTTCTTGCAATATCTCTATATATTTCCTTGTTATATCTATGTTATATTTATTCCTTCATGTCATTTTCAATATAATACAGATTATTTCATTTTTCCTTGGGGTACATTTTCTCATGGGAAGTTTCCATTTGGTCTTAAAAATGTTGGGGCCACATTCCAACAATATATGCTATACGTGTTTCACGATATCAAACATATTGTAGAGGCATAACTACATGATTTGCATACTCATTCCAAGAAACATGAGGATCATTCTAGTCACTTGTTTTCCATTTTTACCCTATGTCATTACTACAATATACGTTTGAACCCACATAAGTGCATATTTTGCATGGTATCTAGGTGCTTAATAGGCTTCTTTGTGTCCAAGTATAATATCATGGTTGATCCCTTGAATTTTGAGGTGATTTTCAAATTGTCTCCTCCTAATACTCTCACCTAGCTCCAAAGTTTGTAAGGGAAGGAAAAATTCTAGCATAGGCTCATTGTTAACTATGTTGAGATAACAAAAAGCTTCATGCGCTTGTTGAAAAAAGGTGTGCCTTTTATCTAGGATTACCAAGAACAATGATCATTTGATGCCTTGAATAAGTATTTGATATCAACCCCCTTGAGCATGTAATATACTATCTTAACAAAGGCCTTGCTATTCTAGAGCTTCGATATTTGTTTTTAGAAAATTTTGTCTTGGAAGTTTTCCATGTTGTCCAACATTTATGGCATTACACACTCTTGCAAATACCACTATTATTTCCAAATCCAACCCAATGAAACACATATTGAGTTGTCAAATCATTGGGGGATAATAATTAAAGTGGATTGTTATCTTACAAGAGTTTGAATTAGAGTTTATTTCTTCCAATTCTAAGAAATCCCTAGCTTTCCCTGATTTGATGTTCGAATTCCCCGAGTCGATGATGAAACTATGGAAAATAACTCATTTCATGATGATTTATTATTTCTTATTAAATCATCTAATACTTGGTATGGGGATGTCTTATTATATCTCCAGACCCAATATTTTCATCGTCGTTTATCCTATGATGAGCATCAAGCATATGCCATTAGGATAGAAAGTACCTTATCATCGATGGCAGTATTTATCATCAAGGGGTTGATTTGATTCTACATCGATGCTTTTTACATGAGGAATTTGAGTGAGTTTTGAATGAATACCATGTCAAATCATTTAGTGGTCATCTCTATGGGTTGGCCACTTCCCATAATATTTTTCGTGTAGGGTACTTATGGCCCATGATATTCAAAGATTGCATGGTTGTGGTCTTGTTGATGAGGGAAAAATTACCTTTATCAATAGAAGGGATTATCCCTAGTGATAATTCCCAATTAGAACTCACACCATTTGGAATATGGAACCCATTCAGATTCTGGCTCGACAACCATTTATGGTTTGGGGTTTACCGATTGCGTCCTGGTCCACTGATGAAGGTTTCTAATATAAAGAATGAGATGCAACTAACCTAATATGAAAGCATCCAAACAAAAATAAGGTGACTAGAAAGAAAACATAGAACCAACCATACTCTTGCCAATGAAAAGAGAAATAATTCACACATATAAGAAACAAGAATGCAAATAATTAGATGTAAACCCATAATATTCTAGTATTTAAATAATCATTTATAGTTCTATGTCCACGAATTCAGAAAAATATTCCCTGAAGAACATAAATAAGAATGCAAAAAACATACATAAGAATAGTCTATAATATGTGGTACATTCTTACATAACCCAAGAGCTGAGAAAAATGTAGCAGAATAGTCCACAACACGTGCAACATAAGAATAATAGTTCTCCATAAAACAACTTGGTTGAACATGCTTCTCCTCATTAAAATTTTCATCAATAGTACATGAAAGCTCCAAGAGACAAAATCCCTTTCTTTGGATACAATCCCCCTATTTGTTGAAATTCAACTTGATTGTTCGCCTTTTTCCTTCTACTCTTGACCCTTCATTTACAATTTTTTTTCCTTATCCACTTTGGAAAGTTAAGGCAATAGTGAAATCATAAGTGTTTACAATTTAATAAATGTTATACATCATATGCATTTATATTTCGATTTTTTCTTTTAGTGTTGGTGGGCCATCATAGATTTTGGCCATAGTGCACTTCACACACTCTAATGACTGATCTAAACATTGGGACTCTCTCCTTCCTCTATGTTTGATATTCACCCATTAGGGTATTTAGACTTCTTCTTCGACCATTTTAGATTGATTTTCTTTCGATGATCCTCTATTGTTGCTACTACAATTATTGTTCCTGCTACTGTTCTATCATCCTCGACTGTAGATCACATTTGCAAGAGCATTGTTGTGTACTCATATATTCTTCCTTTCCTTGACGTGAAGCAGTTGTGTCTTCATGGTTTACTTCCTTCACATGCTACTTATCTGGATTGTTGAGTATGACCTCCTTTTAACACTGGTACCTGACACCATTCAACATGCAATAGATGAGTGATCATAGTATAATCTCGAAATAAACTTTCAAAACCATACATTTAAACCTATATAACTAAAACATTAGTTGAGTGAGAGTTCATATGTAACGTCCCTAGCCCCAAGTTGGACCATGCCACATAGAAATTCTCCTCTCTTTTACCACAATGTAACATTTCATGTTACTAGAAAAATTGAAAATTAATTTTGATACCATTTATAAACTTAATATGCCCTGCATATGCAACAAATATGCATTACTAACAACATACAATTCATGCATAAATATGTACAATTAAAGCATATATAATTAACATAAACATACACACAATAATTGGCACATAACACATATAAAAGAGAACTTATATTTTAGTTGTAAATCACTGACTGCATGCAGACCTCAAATGTTCTTCCCATCCATAAACTGTGTTTTTCATATTCTTTCAACAACGGGTCACTCTTGAGCTGGGACTATGACTCCATTGGGGAAAAGAATCCTAAGCCAAACTAAGGTCTAACCAACAACATAAAAATAGTACAAGCCTAGGTGTCAACTCCAACAATAGTTCCCAGTTCACAACCTCTCATTCCCCATAGGCTGTCCCACCCCATAAATTTAACCCCTTCTATGCTCAACAGTCCTTCAATTGTCCCACTTCCCTTCCAGGGATTCAACAACACGTCGGCCAAGAAGTTTGAGATATCTATGACACTTGGAACACAAGGTTACTCAAGAAGCTCAACACCCACTAGCCTAGCACTCAAGGAATCCTATCCAAGTAATTATCTCATCCAGAGATACTACTCTATAGTCCTGGAAACCTACTTCTTCAGCCCAAACCACCAAGGATTTATAGGGTATCCATATTCAACTTAAACTCTCTAGCTAAGGTATCAATGATGGATGGAATGAGTGAGTGAATGATGGTAGCATGAATGAAAATTACAATAATTTCCAACAATATATTTGCATGATCATAACTTGACACTTGTCACCTTATGAACCAGATTTTGACCCCACTTGGTGACTTGTTCTCAACCTTTAGGGACTTAGGATAAAATATATGACATGACTTTGGACTTTAGGAATAATATTATATTATTTCCTTGTCTTAAGCCCCCTTGTCTTAGCCCCTCTTCCTAGACCCTTAGATCCCTTTCCCTCTCATGGAGTCCTATCCCCCCCATACTCTTTCGTTTGAATTGGTCTACATCAATGATGCATTTTATTAATATATAACCGAGTGTGATTACATATTACATTTTCTAGGCTCGCTGGCCTTTCAACTCATAGGCTACTGGCCTAATAATCACATAGGCACTCTAGCCTCAAAACATATATACATAGGCACTTTGGCCCAAAGCATCTTGGCTCACCAGCCTATCAAGCATATGTACATTTACAATTCGGGTTCATCCTATGAGTATTAAATTTCCCTCCCCCTTATTTATGCATTGTACTCAGTGCATTTTATATACATCATCCTATCAAGCATATGTAAAGTTACAATTGGAGTTCAGTCTAGGGGCATTACATTGCCCTCCCCCTTATTTATGCATTTTCCTCGGTGCATTATATACATGTGTACAAGAAAAATTCTTCAAATATATTAAAAAATATGCGGGTACTCCTCCTACATGGCATCCTCATGCTCCCACATTGTATCTCAGGACCGTAACAGTTCCACTAGTTCTTTTAGGGAAAATCCCCTATAGTGGTGGGCTTACTGCATCAAATTGATAACCATAAAAATAGAAAATTCCAAAAGATAACATACAACGAATATTTTATAACTGATTCAATTGAAATAACTAACTATCTTGAGGAGAAGAAAAATAAACTCACCGGAAATCCTACGTTTGATGTCGTTCTTGAAATCTAGAATCTTTTCACTCTTTGTCGATAATATCCTCTACAATTTGCAAGAGATTAAAGCATACAAATCTATGCAAAGAGGTAGTTATACTAATAACTAACCGTTATTCCAATTAAGTACAAATAAATAATCAATGCAACTAGTGTTCTACACAACATATATGAAATAACTGCAAATTAAACATGATGAACACAACTTTTTGAAGGAATGAGCTTCTTGTAAATATTCAACAGTTTGGTAGTTACACTACATACATATCCTATTGTGGTGTTGTCATGTCAAAAATACTTTGGGTCCCTCCACCCAAGATCCTGCTATAAGGTTGGTCTTGACCTTCTATTTCACTCATTGACAGACTCAAGGAGGATATAAGGAAAATCCTAGTAAGATAGAAATGTGCTCAAAGAAGGCTGGAAACAAGGGTTTCCAGGTCAAGAACTAGCAGAAAATGGGAGGTATATGGGATTCCATACATAGCAAGGATAGCCAATCTATTGTTTTCTTTGGCATGCACCGAATCATTACTTTTCTCATTGAACCAAATGCTCTATTTAAGCCATCACCAATTGGTTAGAGATGGTTGAGTACAAGTAAATGGAGTTAAGTAACAAAACAAACTCGTAACTCAAATTTTAATTAAGAAAAAATATATTCTTTTAAGCATTTGTTAACATGTACGTGAATTTCCTTGGAGCTACCCATGTATACACATGTTGCATGACTACGAGGGTGTGCACAAGTTACAAAAAATATTTTTTTAGACAATTTCAAGAAGGTATGGGGAACATGTGTTTGTAAGTAGGATAGGGACTAGGACAATAAGATAATAAATGCTTCAATGATTGCAATTGATGGTATAACAACTGGACCTTTACCATCCCTATTTCTCGATTCTAGAGCAACTTGACCTTCCTATCCAATATGCACATTGATTGAACTCAAAAGTTGCCTTTTGGCTCCACCTAAATCCCATTCCAATCAATTTCATGATTAATATGAGGCAAATACTTTTTAAGAAAATTCACGTGAAAAACATTATGTATGCACATGGATGCAGATAGTGCAAGTATGTATGCAATAGGACCAATCCTTTCTAGGATCTCAAATGCTCCACAATATCTTGCTACCAGTTTTGGGCATCTCCCAAAATTAAATGAGCTCTTCTTATCTTTCACTTTCAAGAAAAAATCCTCACCCACTTTAAATTCTATGTGCATTATTCCTTTATCTGCATAATCTTTCTACCTATCTTGAGCATCCTTTAAATTTTTCTTTATTTTCACAATTTTCTCTTCCATTTCTCTCAGTAATGTTGGCCCAATCACTACTCTCTTTGTTGGGTTGTCCCAACTCACTGGTATGTTGCACTTTATTCCATATAATTCTTCAAATGGGACCATTTTTAAAGATGTTTGATGTTGGTCCTAAAGTCTACACTTGATTTTTAAGGGGCAGAGCTAGGCCACGTGAATTTTGGAATGGTTGGTTTTTTTATTTTGTTGTTTAGTTAGAGGGTTGGTTTTACCAATACAAGAGCATGATTGGGTTGGAAAAATGATATGGATGAGGGCCCTCCTTGGATGGTGGCACAAAAATGATAGACACATGAGATAATAGAGGTAAGAAAAAAGGCAAAACAACAAACCACTCAATGAATAATCTGTTGTAAGAAGTTTAAGTCTTAAAATTATAGAGGCTCTGATCCATTTGGAAGTGAACCTTACCTCTACATTATTAGTTGAAGAAAAATTATTAACTTAATTAAATACCATTGGAGTATAGTAATGTATTCTTAGAGATTGACTTAATAAAAAATGAGTCGTTCATATCACACACAAATGACCACTTATTATGTCTTAATCTAAAAGAGTCTTGCAATTAAACAACTAAAACAAATGCTACTATCCATAAAATAGACTGATGCATATGATGGAGTGAACTGGAATCTAACACAAACTGACTAGGAGTAATAGAAATGAGTTCTGTATCAAGAACTGGTACCCATGCATGTTGTTGGAGGCCACTGGAAGATAACTGGGTGTGTTGACAACTTCTTCAAGTACTCCTTCAAATTATCTCCTTTAGAAAGAAACAAGTCTTCTAGTGCTTCTTCTGGAGTCTTTGATATTTATTCTGCAGTCTGGACTATAGTTTCTCCAATTCCTGGTTGTGTCGTTGCAAGGTCTAGAATTGAATCTCCACTTTATGCACTTGTTGGCTGCCATCAACCTTCTCTGTTTTTACTTGAACCTATTTCTTCTTCATTTCTCGCTCTGTTCTAAAATTGTTGTGGTAAGACAATGCTATGCTTCTAGTTCTCATACTATAACTGTGTATAACCTCAGGTTCTTTAACTTTTGTTCCTTTAGTGGACCCCTGAACTCCCACAATGTCAGCTTTAACTTATGGTTTAATGTCTTGGAAACTATGGTGATGATCCCTTGCATGTGGCGAGGTTCCAATAGAGTCTTTCTTAGAATCAAATCCATAATATTGTATTCCTTGTTGACTAGAGTTTGAAGGATACTCCTTTTTCACTGTTACAAATGGTGTTTATGTAGCCTCATTCTCACTAGACTTTGATTTTTCTCTTTTTACTTTCATACCCTTTGACACATTCACTGCCATTTCCTCCATGCTGGCTAATTCGTGACTATCATCATGCTCGATCATAATTGGATAGGGTTCCTTTACTGAAGGTTTAAATGGAGCCTTGGAGTTCAGCCTCAACTGATTCATAATTGTAGTCTTTCTGTTAGGCTTTATTGGAAATTCATTATTTTTCTCACCCTTCCTTTTCCTGTCATGTTTCGATGAAGGAGATGTTTTAGGTGGAGATTCTAAAGGAAAAACCTTATCTTTAATTACTTCCTTTCCATGTGAACTAGGTCCAATTTTCCCTCTCATTCGAATCATAGGCTGATTAGGTTGCTTCTTGATGAGGGTTTTCTGGTCTTCCTCCAAGTGGCTGGACGACATAGACCTTTGTGGCGTCTCCAGTGCAGCTGGGTGCACGCTGACAACTTTTCCACTCTTGTAAACTGTGGCAAGGATCCCCTACATGTGGTGAGGTTCCAATAGAGTCTTTCTCTGAATCAAATCCATAATCTTGTATTCCCTGTTGACTGGAGTTTGAAGGATACTTTTTTTTCATTGTTACAAATGGTGTTTATGTAGCCTCATTCTCACTAGACTTTGATTTCTCTCTTTTTACTTTCATACCCTTTAACACATTAACTGCCATTTCCTCCATGCTGACAAATTTGTGACTGTCATCATCCTGGATCAGAATTGGTCGGGGGTCCTTTACTAAAGGTTTGAACAAAGCCTTGGAGTTCAACCTCAACTGATTAGTAATTGTAGTCTTTCTGTTAGGATTGCTTGGAAATTCATTGTTTTTCTCGCCCTTCCTTTTACTCTCGTGTTTGGCTGGAGGAGATGTTTTAGGTGGATATTCTAAAGGAACAACATTATCTTAATTACTTCCTTTCTACATGAAACATGTCCAATTTTCCCTCTCATTTGAGTCACAGGCTTATTAGGTTGCTTCTTGATGGGGATTTTTTGGTCTTCCTCTAGTGGATGGACAACATAGAACTTTGTGGCGTCTCCTGTACAGGTGGGTGCATGTTGACAAATTTTCCACTCTTGTAAACTATGGCAAGGATCCCCTTCATGTGGCGAGGTGTTAATAGAGTCTTTCTTTGGATCAAATCCATAATCTTGTATTCCATGTTGACTGGAGTTTGAAGGATACTCCTTTTTCACTGTTACAAATGGTGTTTATGTAGCCTCATTCTCACTAGACTTTGATTTCTCTCTTTTTACTTTCATACACTTTAACACATTGATTGCCATTTCCTCCATGCTAGAGAATTTGTGACTGTCATCATCCTCGATCAGAATTGGCTGGGGTTCCTTTATTGAAGGTTTGAACAGAGCCTTGGAGTTCAGCCTCAACTGATTCATAATTGTAGTCTTTCTGTTAGGTTTGCTTGGAAATTCATTATTTTTCGTGCCCTTCCTTTTCCTGTCGTGTTTGGATGGAGGATATGTTTTATGTGGAGCTTCTAAAGGAAAACCCTTCTCTTTAATTAATTCCTTTCTGCGCGAACCAGGTCCAATTTTCCCTCTCATTTGAGTCACAGGCTTATTAGGTTGCTGCTCGATGGGGGTTTTCTGGTCTTCCTCTAAGTGGTTGGACGACATAGACCTTTTTGGCATCTTGTTGGCACAGGGGTAGACTCAGGGTTAAATGCTACAACAATGCACCAACAAAACCCTAACTACTAGACCTTTTGGAAACACTTGCGAAGCAGATGAAGTCTCACCCAAGGTAGATGTAGGGGTGGTTGTAGGACTTAGGTGTCTGTAAACTTAGCTGGGACACAGATTTGTGATTGGAATAATTAACAAAGCACTTAGCACCGACAGTTCATCAATATTTCACCATTATCTACTCTACAGATAAAACAGAGCATCACATCATTCATTCATATCTGATGTATCTAAGAACTTATCATAGAGAAGTAGGTTAGATCTAACCGAATTAGGTACTAGAACATTCATATAAGTCAGATCTAACATCCATATACATTATTAGCACAAATCATAAACAGATCTATCTATCTATACCAAATCACTTAGCAAGTAAGGACATAAACACATCAACACATTGCACAAAGCAGAGCAACACATCATATATGTGGTTCACCCCCACACTGGGGCTACGCCCACCAACTCTTCTTCTTTATTATCTTTGTCAAGCTTCTTATAGGCACATAGCATGAAAATCCTACTTCGCAGAAGACAAGATATCTACGCGCACTCTGCCATATCCTCCTTCTTCGAGCTAGGGTAAAGCACCAAGGCTTCTTACAATTACTTGCAAGTAGCTCTGCAAGTCTCACACAGTATGCACAGAGCATTTTTCAATCTTGATCACAAAGATCCAACTCTAGCACTTAGCTATTCCTTATGACCTCTCTCATTACATCGCCTAGTCTTTTATATATACTTTACAAAATATGCCTAAACATGGGTAAACCCATGGGAAGACATCCCCATACTCGTTACATAATCCCAAATCCCAAAAAGGACCCAAAAAGGGCTGAGATCCCGTGATATCTACTTCGTATTGTGCTCCTCCTTCGACAGGCTATCGAAGTCCCAAAATAGGTCAACTTGACCAAGAATCTCCCAAAACTTGGTCAAGGGCCAACAAGCCCCCAACACTCACCTGTGACTTGTCCCTAGTCACTCTAATATAGGTAGTTCTTCTTCTAAACCCTCAATCTTGGCTCGAGCTTCTTTGACTTGTTGTTGTGCCATGACCTCTTGTACAACGAAATCTTGGATTACTACCTCATTCATAGGTCCCTCTAGGTGCTGTTCAGCTGCAGTGAAAACCTGCTCTAGTTCGGCTCCTCGACCTTTGACCTCTGTGAAAAATTGGTAGGACTTATATTGTACAGGTTAGAGTCTATGAGTTACTTCCATAACTCTGCTCTGGATAGTGTGGATCTGCTGCTTGATAGTGCGCTGCTCTTGGGAGTGCTTCATTCTTTCCATAGTTGACAGGGGATTTAGCTGCGCTTGTATCGTTTTGGCTTGATACTTCGCCTCTTGGAGTTGCGACTCTAGTGACTTTAGTTCTAGATTCTCAGTGAGTTTCTCATAGGTTTGGGCACTGTGATCAGTAAGTTGCTTACATTCCATAGCAAGGGATTTTATTCTCTCAACTGCGCTTCGAGCAGTTGCTTCTCTTTGATCCCTTACATCCTATGGAGTCTCGGGTATTGCACGAAGCTCTTTGTGATGCGTTGTTGTAGCTACTGGATAACTTCTTTGAGATTCTCTACTTGCTACATGACTCAATCCTCTACCTTTATTTATACAACTGTCATAGAGCGAAGTGCTCTGCTGACCGCTTTTTTCACTTCGAGTTGCTCCACGAGCAACTGTTCTTTTCCTTGTCGTATCTGTGCTTTTTCTTCATCGAACTTTGCTTGGAGAGAAATCTTTTCCTGTTCTGCAGCTCGATGCTACTCTACAAGTACTCCTTGTACTTGCACCAAAGCTTGGGTGGTTTGTTTTGTTTCCTCTTGTGCTCATCGAAGGTGAGCTTCGATTGTCTCAACTAGTCGGTGGAGTTGGGTTGGCTCATCTCCCAACTCTGGTTCTCTCGATGGCAGAGGCGCAGTGGAGACTTCACGGCTGGACTGAAGGGCCTGCTATACCCCTCAGAGCTCAACTTCAATCCTATCATACATTTCTTTTTGCTTCGCTCCTTGTTTCTTTTCTATCTCCAGTGAAGCATCATTCAGGGCTACTATGATGAAGTCAAAGTCGTTGGAGGTGAGGACAGTCTGCATCTTGGTCATCTTGGCTTTCGATTTCTTTTGGGAAGAAGGTTTTGGGGGGGAAACCTTCCTCTTCTTCAAGGGTTCAACCTCATCTCTGGGCGGTGTTACTTCGCTAGGATTCTGTTCAGATTCTACTTTGTCACCACCCCCTCGATCAGGTGACATGGATGCGGTCTTCACTGAGGTGTCGTTTAAGTTTTGGACCTCCTTATTATTCTTCTATCTGCTAGTTCCAGGTGTATTTTGTTCTTTATGAGTGTCCTCTGGGCTGTCAAGATCAAATATCTTTGTGGGGTTGGCGGGGATAAGGAGGTCAACAGACCATTCCTTAGTGATTTCCTCAAGGTCTTCTTATGTAAGCTTATAATATGACTAGAGATGCTCTTTATGTTCATCTACTCACGTTGTAATGTAGATGAAGTGTCGATCTGCGCTGAACTTCATCAGGGGTCAGGACCTTAGTAATGTGTTCAGAGTCATGTGAGGCTCGACTTCGATGGCTTGCTTTAGCTGGAGGTAGTATGTATGAAACACAACATTCTACTACCACTGCTTGTTCATATCAGTTGAGTACCATAGGGCAGTGAACTTTGCGACAAGCGGTTCAAATGGATCTATGTTGGAGAAGGTCACTCCTTCTGACATCTCCCAGGAAACAAATGCAATGAGTACCATAAACCAGCTGAAATGAAATTCATAAACCCTGATCCTGTGCTTCTCGACAATCTAGTTCCAACTATTTAACTAGGTACTTCACCCAGTTCATCTGTAGGCCTTCCATGCACTTCCCTACGAGGTCAACGACAAAGCTGGTGACCTGCGTAGGTTGGTTCTTCCTTACTAACTTTCCAGCTATCAGTTGACATGCTAGGCGCACTGCGCCACTCTGGATGGAAGCTACCTTGTAGCCTCTTGTTCCATTCTCAATTTCGCCATATGTATCCTTAATCTTTTGTGCGAGTGCGTGATCTATGGATTTTCCTGGATAAAAGTCCTGTGGGTCAGGTCCTTGCATACTCAGTCCTGTAATCCTGTGGATCAACATTGGGTCAACTGTAATGCAGTAGTCTAGATATAAGTAGCTGCCATGGTAACACGACAATAGCAGCTTGACACATGCGTTGAATTCCTGGTGTCTTCTGAAGTGTGGGATCTTCATGACATTCAATAGGGTGGATTGCACGAGGTTCATCGTCTACGACTGGGGGATTATCTTTGAAGTCTTCCCCTTAGTTTTGGTTAGGTACTTGTATGGGGTGAGCATACCATATATCTTGCGATCTCTGAGGTTGAAGTCACTAAACTTCAACGTTGTGATCTTATCCTTCTATGCTCGAATTGCATGTATCCCCTTCGGGAGGTACACAGTGACCATGGTGTACTAGAATTATCTTGGCATGCTATCATGATTCGTCACGCTAGCCAGAGGTGGGATGTAATCGAGCAATATGGTTGGAATCAATTTTTCATTTGTGAGGTTGTCTTTATGCTTGGTTCTCTTTTCTATTGATGGTCGGGATGGCCCTGATCCGCAAGTAGTCGACGGAGAGGCTTGCACCATTCTCGTCGATGAAGCTTATATACCTGCAGACATCAACATGACTCTTTTAGTCATGAGGTTGATCAAAACTTCTTCGACAAATTTCTTTGCAGCGCTGAACTTGTTTGACATACACACTTGGGGTTGGAAATCTTCAGGTTCGAGGAGTAAATTAGACACTGCAATAGGATAGAGGGAAATAGCACAATGATCACTGTGTAAAATCAACAAGTCTGCGGGCTCAGATTCATGGTTAGAAAAAGTGTTCTCGGTTCATGGTGCAATGGGATAAATAGATAACTTGGCAACAAATTACTTGCAATGGTCAAGAAGCCTTCATTAACTCTGTTATGTCCGTTATGGTGCGGTCCAACGGTCTAGTGGTGAACCATAAATTCCTTTTTACCCATTTGGGGGAGTCGACCGAACGGTTATATTGGTCCCAACGACTATATTTCTTCGCCCTGGCGAAGTGCCATGTGACACTGTTCTGTTATCCCGATGAAGCTCCAGTTTTGCAAATTTTCCTTTTGCGAAGTTCCCTCTGGAACCTTCTATAACTTGTCGATATTAGTTCTCTTCTTAGTTAGCTTTCTAGATTTCTTTCTAGTGAGCTTCGTCTCGGTATGAATTTTTCCATTCTTATTCTTATCTTCTTTTGCATAGTTACTTCACGCTATTGAGATTCTTTCCTAATATTCAAGGGTGATAATTCTTCTTTATCTGGAACAAGTACTTCAATATTCTGTGGGTCATCTAATGTTCTTGCAACTTCAATATTCGGGTCTCTGGTTTTAAATATCTTCGATTTGTTCTTCTGTTCTTCAATTAAGTGTGCGATCCTGCTAGTCATGAAATCTTTTAAATCTTGCTTCTTCTGCTCTAAAACTTCTTCTTCTTCTTGCCTTCTGACCTAATCTCTTTCAATCCAAGGTTTTCTTAGTAACATGGTAAATGGGGCACTGTTCTCAATAAATTTAATAATCTCAAAATATTCCTCTGTCGAAGTCCCATTGGCATTCATAGGTATCCAGGTGAGCTTTCCACATAGGTTTATCGACTTTCCTTTGAATAGTCCTATTCCTCCTAATGAAGGAATCATAGCAAGCCTTCTTATAACTTCCCAAGTTCTCTCTATCATGATATTCACTTGTGTTTCCTAATCTATAACACGGTCAATGTCGAAGTCTCCTATTCTTGCTTCAAGGCATTCTTTTTCTTTGAATACCTCTGATAAATTGACATGTCGGTGATCATTCAGGGTGTCTTTCATTTGTAGCAATACTTTCTCTGATTCCTCTGGTTCTTCCATAATCATAGTTTCTGGATCTACCTTAGGGTCTTCTTGTCTCATGTTCATTTCTTCAAGCTTAGCAATCATTCTAGGGAAATCCAATACTTCATGGTCCATAACTTTGCAACAAAGACAACTAGGTCTTCTCCCAGGGCATTCCTTAGCAAGATGTCCCATTTTTCTACAACTGTAACATAGGGTTAATCCTCTCTTTCTTTTAAATTATTCCCATCTCTTTCTATACTACACACTAGGGTCATAGTAGCTAACCTGCAAACATTTCTTTCTAGGATCCTACATTCACTGGTTAGTCCAAACATTCTTTCTAGGCATAGGTATAACATATTTTTCACTATTCTTATCATATCTACTCATATCAAATCTTCTTTCATCTATTAATGCCCTATTTTTCAAGCTAGGACATAATTTATTAAACATAACTAGATCCATATTTTGAAATTTTTTTTTCCACTTATCTTACTTCTACAGAGCACAAAGCTTTTAGATCTAGAACTTTTCAATATTCTTACCTTTATCAGAGCACATAGCTTGCATATCTTACCTCTTTTCTTTAGATCTGACCTCTTTTCTTGGCATAGAGCTTCACAGGTCAAGTAGAATGCTGCGCACTAGGGAAACAGATCTACACACAGATCTTTCACAATTTTAGGTCAGATCTTTGCACAAAGATTCTTCTTCCTTAGTTCCCAACACTCACAGTTTCAAGTCCCAACAATGGAACCATTTGTTAGCACGGGGACAGACCCAGGGTTCAACGCTACAACACCGCACCAACAAAACCCTAACTATCGGCCCTTTCGGCAACACCTGCGAAGGAGATGAAGTCTCACCTGAGGTAGAGGAAGGGGTGGTTGCAGGACTCAGGTGTCTGCAACCTTAGCCAAGACACAAATATGTGATTGGAATACTTAACAGAGCACTTAACACCAACAATTCATCAATATTTTACCATTATCTACTCCGTAGATAAAACATAGCATCACGTCATTCATTTAGATCTGATGTATCTAAGCACTTATCATAGAGAAGTAGGTTATATCTAACAGATTCAAGTACTAGCGCATTCATATAAGTCAGATCTAACATCCATATACATTATTAGCACAAAGCATAAACATATCTATCTATCTATATCAAAGCACTTAACAAGTAAGGACATAAATGTTGAACAACTGAGAGGGGGGGGGGGTGAATCAGTTGTTACCATGCTTATTTTAAACTCTTTACAGAGCACTCAATGACAATCACAATAATGAAGGGAAGTAAGCAATAGAACATTCAACATCATTCACACATATGAGATACACAGAGACAAATATTTCCCGAGGAAACCCATAAAGGGTAAAAACCTCTTCTTTTTTATATGATAAGTAATCTTTACATTCTGTACATTATCATACTTATGAGCACCAACTCATAATGAGCCTATAACCTCTATTTTGCAAGATGCTACTTGCTGAGAGCACCAACTCTCTTGTTTCTCTAGCACCCACTAGAAGGAAGCACCAACTCCCTGGTTTCTCTAGCACCCACTAGAAGGAAGCACCAACTCCCTGGTTTCTCTAGCACCCACTAGAAGGAAGCAACAACTCTCTAAGTGTTCTAGCACCAATTGGATGGAAGCACCAACTTCTAGTCACACAGGCACCAACCTGTATAACAGAGAACAATAGTTCTCCCTTGCACCACCCTGTCACCCTGGTTTCTCTGGATGCAACTAGATGGAAGCTACAACTCCCTGTGTTCAAGCACCCACTTGAACCTCTGAGGACAACAGTCCTCCCTAGAACCTCCCTACCACCCTTAAATATAAATCTTTACTACTGAAACTTATTACAGTGATATAATGTTCATCAATGGCTTACCAGTCTTATCACTGTTCTACTACACTGCCCTGCTCTGTCTGCCTCACTGTCTTCATGCACACATGCCTTGCACTTTCTATTCTTCTGCCTTTTATGCTCTGTGCACCATGTCCATTCAATGCACCATTCCTCTTTTATGCATTTCAGCTGCTGCACTCTACCTCATTCTACACATCTGAATCACTCTAAACAATGGCCTCCATCTCTTCTCTATTCTACGTATTTATACTTTCTGTGCACCTTCTTCGTCCTCCATGCACAGTGCCTCTGCATGATCTTCACCGTGCCATGGTTCTACCCATCGGGTTGTTCACTGCCACACCACATTACCACCGCTTCACACCCTCAAGCATCAACACACTCTCTCTATTCTACATGTTCTCCTCATGTCGAGTCCTCTTCCTGATCATCATCGTAATTCCTCAGCTTTTCTGGTAGTTATCCCCATGCGTTCATCATCACTGGGTGTTATGCTAAGATTCCTTAGCCTCTCTAGTAGTTGAGACTCTTCATCTTCTCTATCATAGTCGAGCTCACTCCATCTATTGCAGTTCCAGGCTCCAACAGTCTTACATCTGTCAATAGCCTCTATGAACAGTCTTCATTCCACTATCAATAGCCTCTATGAACAGTCTTCATTCCACTGGAAGATGCCTTGAGACTCTTCATCTTCTCTGGCGATCACCCTGAAGTCTCTTCAAGTCCTCTGACATATACCATCAGTCGTTTCTAGCAGTTACACTGTGAACCTATTGATCCTTGTGCCTTTGGCACCTTTCACCTTTCCTTTCACATGTGGCCTCAGGCAGTGACCACAGCCTACACCAAAAGGTGTTTTCACATTTCGGCATTTCAGCATTTCGCATGTCGTGAATTCCTGTTGCGAGGCATATCGACTCTCCAAGTCTCGATCTCTGAAATGGAGCTTGGTTGCACTAGCTCCTTCCTCCATCTTCCACATATGTGACCACTAGTTGTGGCCACAACCTTATTCGAAACTGCATTTCAAAATTTCACGTTTCACGAATTTGTTGCGAGTCACTTTGACTCTTCCAAATCCCAACCACGAAATGGAGCCTTGCAACTTGCAAGCTCTTTCCTTCACATGCCCATAGTTTTGACCAAGCGTTTATCCATAAAGTGCTTTGGCGATTTTTCATTTTGACATTCCCATGGTGAAGTGTTTCGACACTTCCAACTCCCGGTATCTGAAACTTGCACCAAAAGGTGTTTTTCGCATTTCGACATTCCAGCATTTCGGTATTCCTGTGGTGAAGTGTTTCGACACTTCCAACTCATGGTATCCAAAACTTGCACCAAAAGGTGTTTTTTGCATTTTGGCATTCCGACATTTTTGTGATGAAGTGTTTCGACACTTCCAACTCCAGGTGTCTGAAACTCCAAAATGGAGTCATTGTTGATGTGTCTGTTTTGGGAATTCAGGGTTCACTACTTCAAAAATTAAATTTCCTTTGATCTCTGATTTCTCGGTCTGCGAAACTCTGAAATGGAGTCTTTGTTGATGTGCCTATTTCAGGATTTCGACGTTTCGCATTTCGTAACTTCAGGACTCCTGTGATGAAGAGTCTCGACTCTTGACTCCTCCAACTCCCGGTATCCAAAACTCTGAAATGGAGTTTACACTTCTAATCTTTCCATGCCATCATCGCTGCTGATCTTCCTTGCCTGCCTATTTGCCATCAAATGAAAAGGCACACTCTTGCACTCTGCGTGCACCTCTACACTATTTCTTCTTGTCTTCACAAGCTTGCTTTGCTGTGTCTCCCCAAAATACTTCTGGTGCTCGCCTGGCACATTGTACCTATACTCAAGCCATCATCTCTGCTATACTTTCCATCAATGACAAGCATACACTGCCTGTAAAACATGCCAACAATCTCCCCCTTTGGCATTGATGGCAACAAAGGCACCCGAACCTGTTCTTTTCTCCCCCTTTGACATCAATGTCAAAGAAAACACGCTCCCCCTGAGCTGTTGTAGTATTTTTTGGAGGTATCATATATTCAATCAATACAAACTCCCCCTAACAGGATGGACTCTCTTAGGTGTGAGACGGGATGACACCCAACTTCTGTCAGAGATATTCAAATGGTGTCTTGGCAAGGGGTTTAGTAAATATGTCTACAATTTGTTCTGTAGTTGGAATGTAATGGACCTGAATAATCTGATTGGTGACTTGCTCTCTCAGAAAATGGTATTTTATGGGAATATGCTTGGTCTTGGAGTGGAATATAGGATTCTTGGACACACTGATGGCACTAGTGTTATCACAATGAATTGGGATCAATGCAACATATTTTACCTCCAAGTCTGCAAGTGTCTGAATCATCCATAATACCTGAGTGCAACAGGTAGCAATAATAATGTACTCTGCCTCTGTAATTGATAAAGAACTGGAACCTTTCTTTTTACTCAACCATGCTACTAGAAAATATCCTAAGAAGAACACACCTCCACTCGTGCTTTTCCTTTCATCCATGCAGTTAGCCCAATCAACATCTGAGTAGACTGATAATTGAAAATTCTGATTTTTAGGATACCATAGGCCATAGTTCATTGTTTCTTTCAAATATCTGAATATCCTTTTAACAGCTAGCAAATGACTCTGTTTAGGTGTAGACTGATATCTTCCTACCATTCCAACAACATGCATTATGTTTGGGCGAGATGTTGTGATGTACAACAGGCTGCCTATCATTGGCCTATATGAACTTTGCTCAACATCAGGTGAGTCATCATCCTTGCTTAATTTGCATCCAGTAACCATAGGTGTGCCCATAGGTTTAGACTCTTCCATTTGAAACCTTTTCAACATTTCTCTTAGATATTTTTCTTGAGAAATGAACATCCCTTCAGACCTCTGATTAATTTGTAGAGAAAGAAAAAATGACAGTTCACCTATCATAGACATTTCAAACTCAGACTCCATGGTTGAAGCAAACCATTGTACCAATGAATCCTTATTACATCCGAAGATGATGTCATCTACATAGACCAAGATGATGAGCAAATCATTAGCCTCTGTTTTGATATATAGATTGTTTTCAACTGTTCCTCTCTTGAACCCTTTGTCTTTGAGATACGTATCCAGTCTATGATACCAGGCACGAGGGGCTTGTTTGGACCCATATAAATATTTCTTTAGCTTGCATACCAAGTCAGGGTTATCAGACAGTTCAAAATCCTTTGGTTGTTCCATATATACTTCTTCATTTAAATATCCATTTAGAAAAGATGACTTGACATCCATTTGATAGACTTTAAACCTTTTATGACAAGCATAGGCAAGAAATATTCTAATAGCTTCTAATCTTGCTATGGGCGCAAATGTTTCATCAAAATCTAGTCCTTCTATTTTAGCATAGCCTTTACAGACCAATCTTGCTTTGTTCCTGACAACTTATCCCTGCTCATTCAACTTATTCTTAAAGATCCATTTGGAACCAATGATATTTTTACCTTTAGGTCTATGAACCATCTCCCACATATTGTTTTTCTCAATCTGATCAAGTTCATCATTCATTGCTTTAACCCAATGTTCATCTTTGCTAGATTTATTAAAATTCTTGGGTTCCAGCATGGATATGAAAGCTATATGTGATTGTTCGGTGTTTTGATTATCTTTCTCCTGGTTTGTACACCTTTGTCTTTTTCACCAATTATCTGACTTGGAGGATGATTCTTTTGAGTGATTCTAGAGGAGGAATTTGAAGTTGTTTGCTGATTTGAGTTTGTCTGAGTATCTGTGTCTTCATTTGATTTAGAGTCTTCGTTTTCTGATTCTTGGACCTGTTCATCTTCAGCTTTAGCTGTGTCCTCTGTAGAAGACTCATTATTGTACACCTCTCTTGCTGGGATTCCTTCATCAACTTTTATGTCAATACAATCAACCATTTTATGCAGCCTCTTATTATAGCATTTGTATCCTTTACTGTTTGTAGCATACCCCAAGAAGATACCTTCATCAACTCTGTCATCATATTTTCCAAGGTTCTCATCATTATTCTTTATGTAACATTTACTCCCAAAGAATTTGAAGTGTTTGATTGAAGCAGGTCTACCATACCACAGTTCATAAGGTGTCTTGTCACTTTGTGGTCTGAGGTGGGATTTGTTAAGAACATGGACTCCTATGTGTATTTCTTCTACCTAGTAGGTTTGACCAATGTTCTTCTCATTCATCATTGACCTGACCATTTCCTACACTATTTTGTTTTGCCTCTCAACTACTACATTTTGTTGTGGAGTTCTTGGGATTGTGTATTCTCTCTTGATCCCATGATTATCATAGAATTCCTCGAAATCACTTGACATAAATTCTCCTCCTCTGTCTAATCTCACTGCCTTTAACCTCTTGCCTGTTTGATTCTCAGTTAAAGCCTTAAATATTTTAAACTTCTCAAATGCTTCAACTTTTTTCTTGAGAAAGGAAACCCAAGTAATTCTGGAGTAATCATCAATAATCAACATGAAGTAGTTTTCTTTCCCTGTCCCTTCCTATCTTGATGGTCCACATAAATCCATATGAACTAGTTGGAGTGGTTTCTCTGTTGAAGTAGAGCTCTTGGACTTAAACTGTGTCCTAGTTAGCTTTCCTACTTGGCAGGGTTTACACATAGAATCTTGGGGCTTTGA
>ML844272.1:77171-90856 GCA_009831015.1 Picea engelmannii | reverse complement strand
GAATGGGGGATCACGGGCCCAACGTTCTCTTCTTGAGGCTTGACATCTCACATTTTATCCCTATTTCACCCTCTTAGGGCATGGCATCACCCTTTTTAGGGTTTTACTTCATGTAATTTTCATTTTTGCAAATTGTAAAGGCAAATGAAGGGGGTCGACCCTCTTCTAATTTGTTGTTGACAATTTTAAGTGGAAAAATTGGTTTAAATGGCCTCGTATAAATAAAGGACCATCTCATTTTCATTTCTCATCATGGGTTCCTAACCATTTGTGAGAACAAGTCTAAAATTTTCACCCTACTTGGCTATCTTGCTCTTCTACACTCATGCGATTTGCTTGGAGGATCAATTTGTGGATGCTTTTGTTGATTTTTGGATGAAATTTCTACAATTGGGGTTTTATTTCATGCTATCTTGGTGAAGTGAGTTAAATTTATGCAATTTTATCTTTGTGCTATCAATGCTTCATGGTAATTTATGTTTTTCATGCTAGACGTCTTGCTTGGTGAAACCTTAAGAGAGGGGCATAAGTGCTTCCTCCTCTCACAAGGTTAATTTTGTCCAAAATTTGTGAAGGAATCCTTGCTAGGGTTAGATTCCTAAAGCCCTAGAGTGCTAACACTTTAGGATTTTATCCCTAGACATTGATTTTAATTTAGATGAAGCATCAAGAAGGGAGAAAAGGTTGCTAGAGCCCAAAAGTGCTTGCACTCTAACAATCCTTCTCTTTAAGGTTTAAACCCTAAGGCCCTAATGTGCTAGTATCTTAGAGTTTAAGCCCCACCTCTTGGTTTTTACTTGTGAAATCTTCAAGCATTGTTGTATTGTTGTTATATAGACTCCATATCCCTCAAAGGAACTCATCTTACAACTCTCTTGTGGTGAAATTGATCAACAAAAACTCCCTTTCAATTCTCTGAAGCTTTCTACTAATTTTGCTATCACCAACACTCACCAACTCACTAGTAAACTTGTTGTTGTTGCAAAAGTTTGTTACAACCATATTAATACACTTTTATTTACTGCATACACTCTTGTAAATGTGGTTTAACTTTCCCATAATTTCTCTTAAGCAATTGGATAATGTTCTATGTAATACATGCTTAATTTTCTTGGTCAATTGTATAGATTCTAAGCTCTTTTTATTGTTGTTATTGCAAATTCATATTGTTGTTATAAGACTATTGTACTACTGCAAATTTGTACCAGCCATAGAAAATTTCATTGTCTAGTGTCTCTAAGGAGTATTTATTGCATGTTTGGACTTGGAAATAATCATACATTTGCTATAAAGTGTTCTTGTTATGGGTAGGTACTCAAACAGTTTCATACTCCTTCTATCCCCTTGACCTAGACTTTTCTTTAGGTGATCAAGAGAGGGGGTGGTAGGCTTGGCTACAATACTTTCTACTTTGATCCCTTGAGGTCACTGAGGAAGCCTCCCCTATGGCGGACCTCCTCCATCACTAAAACGAGGGAATTGCTTTCTAAGGTGACAGTGGTATGATTTTCCATTGTTACGTAGATTTGGGGGACTTGTGTTGGGCTTTGTATAAGTACAAATCTTGCGATAATAGTACCCTTTGTCTCCTATATATACCAAGGAGACCTAGTCTTAGGATCATCTCATCTCATCTTGTACATTGAATATATTATAAAAGGAGGTTTCCCCCTCGAAGTGGATCGTTATTCATTGACTTTTTATCATTCTCAAAGCATTGGTTCATAACATAGATTATGCCATTGCCTCACTTTTTTTTCTCTTATTGTCTTCTTCTTTCTTTATTTAGGAGCCATTTTTATGCTTCCACTTTGTTTTGATACATGTGTATTGTTACTCCCCCATGCCTATGGGTAACTAGAGGAGATCATGTCTCGAGGCCCGCAATGAAGAACATGATCTACACCATAATGATGATGATGATCATGTCCACATATGGCAACCCAACATCCCCCCTCATTTTCCTCCCAGTTGTATCAACCAAGGCTCATCACATTCAAGCAACCCAAAGTATGGGAGATGGTAAGCTATTGTCACCATGAGGTATGTTAATCCTTCTTTCATGCAAAGTGTTGTACTTAATTTGTTGGGAACATGGATGGGGATCTTTGGTTGAAGTTGGATAATGGATCATTGGTTTGGGAAATTGTGTCAGTTTCCTTGTTTCACCTTGGTGGTCATCTTTTGTGCCGTAGTCATGTGTTGTCACCGCCCAGGGAAAGGGGGTAATATTGGGGGGCCTTCCCAAGGGTAGCATTCCGCTCCTGATCATACTTAATACTTTCCACCATGAATCCTCTCATATTATACTAAACTTCAATTATGGTCCATTCTCTCATGAGAAGAAAAGCTGAAGGCCCAGAGGTTGTTTTGCGGTTGCTATAAAAGAATAAGAAAATGATGCTAGAAAAGAAAGTGAACATAGCAAAGTAGGACCACCGAAAGCTCGTCCAACTTGAGCTCTACTCATTCAATGCTCTCCCCGGTCCAAAAAAGTAATGCTAAAGCTTGGAAACCTATAAAAGGGGACCCACAAATTCGCAAATTATAAATGAAAGCATGGACTAGAAAAAGGAAAAAAGGGGTTTGGAAAAAGATGGCACACAAATATTGGGTAACTCAAGAGAAAGTGCACCCTCCACGAAGGCACACATAGAGATGGATTAACACCATAAGCCATGAAGTAAGCCCTAAGCCATATCACTTTCACACTTAATTTTGGTGGGTTTTTACTTTCCCTTGTCACTCTCGAGACCTATCCCTCTACTTGGGTTATTTTATTCCATGTTTAGGTGGCACACCTAATAGGGCTGGATGAAGAACCCCCATACTTAAACTTGGTAACTCACATGGGGTCTTGGGTTGGTGTGATGCTTGAAGGGGATACTGAGGTGAATTATCTTACATGGATCATATCTTAAGTTGCAACTTACTTTACATATTTCAAGGACTAATGTTTCTTATGAACTTTGTCTAACCATGTTTTATACTTTGGTTTGTTTTGGATGGCCTTGACATGGTTCTTGAGGGGCATCCTGGTCTTGTACCTAGGACATTGTGCCTTATTACAAGACAATGACACAAGTGATGACAAGTAATGGGTCATCCATTAATTCACCACCCCCCAGATAGTGGCTCTTACATTCTTAGGACCTTGGACAATGGACATATGGGCTTGGTTTGAGAAGTTTGGATCATTATGCCACACATGTGGGCTAGAAGCCCCACAGGTTGGGCAGGGTATCCCAAAGATTTTGTGCACAAAGGATGGAGGACGTTGTAGTAGCAGGTGTTTGGACATCACTTGAAGATGCAGTTGCAACCCTCATAGCCTTGGACGTTTCCTTTGGAGGACCTTGACATCATCCTTCTAGCCCTTGACGTCATCCTTTGGCTAGGGTTTTGATGGATGGATGGGTACTAGAGGCCCAACGTTTTCCTTTATAGGCAATACGTGACCCTCTCCTAGCATGAAGTCATCCTTCTAGCACATGATGTCACCCTTTTTAGAGTTTTATTTTGTATTTTTGTATTTTTTCATATTGTTAGAGGAAAATTAAGGGGTCGGCCCCACTTATATTTTATTGTTAACAAATTATGTGGACAAACTATGTTGAGGTTGCCTCATATAGGGAAAGCCTCATTTTCATTTTAGATTATCACTTCTCACCTTTGTAAGAGATCACTTCTTAAATTTTCACCCTATTTGGGCTACTGACTCTTTTCACTTATGCGCTATGCTTGAAGGATCATTTGTGGATGTTTTCTTGTTGATTTTGGAGAGGAATTTTTGCAATTAGGGTTTTGTCTCATGATATATTGGCTAAAGTAAGTGAATTTATACAATTTATCTTTATGCTATTATTTTTCATGGTGATTTTTTCTATATTATGCTAGACGTCTTGTTTGGCTAAACCCTAAGAGAGGAGCATAAGTGCTTCCTCCTCTCACAAGGTTAATTTTGTCCAAAATTGGTGAAACATTCTTGCTAAGGTTAACATCTTAGAGCGCCAAAGTGCTATCACTTTAGGATCTTAACCTTAGATCTTTCAGCTTTGACTTGGGTGAATCATTACGAAGGGATAAAAGGTTGCTAGAGCCCAAACATGCTTGTACTCTAACAATCCTTCTCTTCAAGGTTTAAACCCTAAGGCCCTAATGTGATAGCACCTTAGAGTTTAAACCCTACCTCTTAGCTTCCACTAGTTCAAGTCTTCAAGCATTGTTGCATTTGTTGTTATAAAGACTCCATTTCCCCAAGACATTGGTTTTAAAGCTCTTTCTTATGGTGAATTGATCAACAAACACGTTCTTTCTACTATCTTTAGCTATCTACTAACTCTACTAACACTAACATTGACAAACTTGTTAAATAACTTTCTACTGTTACAAAAGTTTGCTACAACCACCTTTCCAACACTTTAATTTGTTGCATACACTCTTGTAAAGGTGGTTTAACATACCTAGAAATTGCATCTAGCAATTGGATAATGTTCTAGTGAGTTTATGCTAAATTTTCATGCTCAATTGTTGCATTTCTAAGCCCTAAAAGTTGTTGTTGTTACACGTTATTTACTGTCATCATATCATTACTTACTGCTGCAAATTTGTACCAACAATTGAAACTTATATTGTCTAGTGTCCTTATGAGGTATTAGTTGCATGTTTGGACTTGGAAATAATCATATATATGCTATAAAGTGTTATTTTTCTGGGCAGGTACTCAAACAACTTTATACCTCTTCTACTACCTTGACCTAGACCAACCTTTAGGTGATCAAGAGAGGGGGAGGTATGCTTGGCTACTATACTTGCTACTTTGATCCCTTGAGGTTCAGAGAGAAGCCTCCCTTGTGGTGGACCTCTTCCATCACTAAAATGAGGGAAGTTCTTACTAAGGTGACAATGGTAGGATCTTCCATTGTTACAAAAAATTTGGGACTTGTGGTGGGGCTTTGCACAAGTACAATTGCTGCGATAACATGTACTCAATAGACCCATTGACCTACTTTTGTGGTCATTTATTGGACATCAATAAAATTATCTTATCTTATCTATCTACATCTCTCTCTCAAAAAATATATCTATCTATCCATGTCAACTAGAACCTCTATTACACCCCCAAAAGTTGGAGAGGTGTGGGAATCATCAAAACCCCTAACCAAGCTTAGTGCTTGTGTGATAAATGAACTATTAGGGTGTTGGAAAGTAACTAGGCATGTAAGTTTCTTTTATGAAACTACTTTCATTGGGGAGCTTCTTTAGGGTAGAAAATATGATTAGCCTCAAATTTGCAAACTCTCATTGTCACCATGGCCATAGTCAAGGTGAAAGAGATTTTTGTTGTTCAAAGCATTTGGATGGCATGGACTGTTGTTAAGGCTTCCTTGAACAAGAAAGGCCAAGGTTTCAGATTTAGATTTTTAATGATCATTCCCTATGGTGGCCCCTTTTCCTTCATTTCAAAAACAAAATCTTAAGTGAGACAACATGGTTCTTGATTGTCCACTTTTTCAGAAGAGGCATCAACATGACCATAGACATATTTAATGCTTAGACTAGGTATTGTGACCCTTGGCATAAGCTAAAAGATAGGTTTAGACTCACTAATCTTAATAGACTCAACTTCAGTTGAAACAAGAAGTTCATCTAAGATTCCGTCCTTATGAAGCTAGGCTTGTACTCTCCCATAATGTGGTAGAAGGATTATAATTAGATTAAGGCCAAGGCCATTAAGAAGTATGAGCCCTCTAACAATTATATATGGCTATGCCATAAATTTGTGTTGAGTGTTCGGTTAAACAAAATCAAGAGACTTAAATCCAAGCAAATGTCTTGGTTCTTCTAACTTCTAGTGTTTAGAAACCCTTGGTCAAACCCAAGAAGCGATTTTTTGCCAGGTCCCCATCTCAAGGGGCTTGGCTTCTGGGCATCAATTGGTCCATCTTGGCATTCTTTATGCTAAGTACCCCCTTTGTGGACTCCTTGAGAACTCGAAACATCTATTCTAGTTTTGTATCTATGATACATTTGCTTGTAATTATGTTGCTATATTTTGTGGTTGGTTCCTCCCTATCCTAATCTCTTGGAAGGTCACTCTCTTAGGGGATACATTACCCCTAGAAGTGGATTTTCAAGCAACATGACAACTCATAAGAATTGAAGTTTTATTTGTTAAATGGAAGAAAAGAAACGACACTATGTTTAACTGGGTTGACTTATTTAGGTTTTCTATTGGGTTAAGAATTCACTAATTTGTATCAATCTCTATACATAGATTAATATCTAGGTACATAAAGTCGAGTTGGATGTTTTACATGTTTTAGTTGCTAGAGTGTTGGGGTGGGGGAGAGGGGAGGGGAGGGGCTTCTCCTTGCACTATGAATAGGGAGGGGGTTCTCCTTGCTACAAGGAATCACAACACACATATGAAAGGCCAAGGCACAATGTTGACTGAATTATTTGACAAAGACAAGAGGGCTGCCATAGCTAGCCTTTAACCCTTCTTCACAACCCCTGAATGATAATTTCCCAACTGTCTTTCCTTTTTCTTTGCCTTTTCACGTAGTTCTTGAGGAAACCCACCAAGCACTTCCCTTCATTTCGAGGATGGCACCCAAGGTATACCAGCTAAGATTTAGGGTTCAAGGCTAGGTCAACATCTCAACATCCATTGGCTCACAAAGAGAAAATATGTTAGAAAGTGGGATTTGAACCTGAGGAGTGGAGAAACAACTTTTCCTCTCAACCACTCAAACTACACACAATAGATCCTTATCCCAACCCTCTCTCCTCTTATCATTAAGAATAAAATACTACTTAAAAATGTCAATCAAGGTAATAATTAAGATATCCCATTCTTTGGTGTTTTCAACAAATCATCATCATTGAAGTTTATAAAACATACCCAAAAAGCTTGAAAAACTCTATAGCAAATACATAATAGAAAATATACTCGACATGGTTTCATATCCGACACTCTTTTCATTTCTATGGACAAAATGAAAATTCATTGAGTTATCAACGTCGTGAACCAATGAATGAATATCACCCTCCACCGCGTAATTAATAATGAAAATATCATAATCACCCTCCACCCAATTAATATAGCATTTGGTGGTTCAATGCCCATTAGATACTGTGCACACGCCCACTCGTGTGCATGAAATTCTCGCGTTTTTCTTTTCTTCAGCTGTAATTCTTGATCAACAATGTAAGTAAGAAAGTACTTTAGAATGATATTACACTGAACGGATTGAACGAATGAAAATGTCGAATCTTATTTGCAGGGAGAATTGTGGGGATTTACCGGAGCGCAGGGGCTTAAGGCCCTTCGACGCGGAGGAGTTCAGAGAAAATGCTCACAAAATGGTAGACTTTATTGCCGATTATTACAGAGACATCGAGAAGTTCCCTGTTCGGAGTCAAGTGCAGGCATGTTTCTTTCTTAAACCACTAGAATTTTGTTAAATATAATGCATTCGTTTTTGTGTCATGAGATGAACTTAGGTGGATCTGACCAAACCAAACGTCTAGGCTTATTCTGATATTTAGGATTATTATGCATATTTTAAAGATGAATATGTAGTTGCAACTGTCTTTTTCTTTGAGAGAATATAGGAGTCGGGGCTTATTAAACACATTGGAACACTCCATGAGTTTATTTTAATGACCATGTTTTCTAGTTGCACTCTGCACTTTATGATGTTGGACGTTCACTAACGTTCACTACCAAGACGTTGGATTTCTCAAATTTGTTGGATTTTAATGTAATTTGGCCATGTTGGCCTTTATTTGACCTAAAATTAATTAAAGGTCATTAGTTTTGTATAAATAGAGAGAACGTACTCTCATTTTTTCATCATCACTCATGACACATTAAGTGTGCACTGAATTTTGCACCTTCTTTAAGGGCTATTGGCTAAAATAACTAGTGCGCAACTTCTTGGAGAGGCATTTTGTGGTGTATCTTGGCTATTTTCATGGTGGAAGATCTTCAACTAGGGTTTGGCTTGATTATTCTTGGTGAAGTAGAAAATCTGCAATTTGTTTATGTAATGAATACTTGTGGTAAATTTTACTTGTTTCATGTTAAAGATTATGAAATTGCTTGCTTAAACCCTAGGAGAGAAACATAAGTTTCTTCTTTCTCTCTATTGCTTTTCTACTTGTCTAAATTTCTCAAGTACACCTTGTTTAGAAGTGGCTACTAGAGCCCTAAAGTGCTAGCACTCTAGTAGTTTCACTCTAATTGCCTATTGCATACATTATTTTAAATAGACTAAGAAAGAGAGATTCGCTAGGGCCTAAAATTGCTTACTCTCTAGTGAATTTGTCTTTAGGATTTGGATGCTTGAGGCCTTGAAGTGCCAACACCTCCTTCATCCACCTCTTCTCCTTTGACAAGTACTATCATTGCTGCTTTTCTCCAAGTTGTGCTGTTGCTATTGTTGATTCCATAAACCCTAAAAGACACTTGTCCACTTGCTTAGGTGAATGATTGCTTAAACAAACACTCAAATCTTCCTCCAAGATTTTGCTAACTTCTACTAACCCTAAGCTAGACTAATTCACTAGTTAACTTGCTGCTGTTGCAAATCATCGCTACAGCCATACTAATTCATACTAATTTGCTGCATACACCTACATAACTTGCACCTTACTCATTCAGAAATTGCTTGTGAAATATGCCAAACAATCTACTAGATAAATGCTAAGTTTATATGATGTTTCCTTGCAATTCTGAGCACTAGAACTTGCTGCTGTTACAAAAGATTGCTACAGCCATCTAACTACAACAAATTCTCTACATAATTGATATTTAAGGCTAGCCAGACATTGCCAAAATTGCTTGTGACAATTGATTATCATTCTGCCTAGTTAAAGCTACATTTTCTTGTCTTTTTCAAGCAATTTCAAGGCATATTTTTTGCAGCTGTTACAAAATACTTATTGCTGTTGTAAACTATTATATTGCTGCAATTGTATATCAGCTAGCTTATTTTTCGAAGGTTCACGGTCTTATGAAGCATTAACATCATTTTTGTATTTGAAAGCTGCCGTATTTTCTTTGTTGTCTTGTTCTGGGCAGGTACACTTCATTTTAATATTGCTTCATCCCTTAAAGACCTAAAGAACCTTTTGGCTTGAGTGACTAGTGAGAGGGGGATTTTCTTGCATCCTTGCCTTAGTTATCAGAGCTTCAGGTCACTGGGGACGTCTCCCTTGGGGTAATCTTGATATACTCCTAAACAGAAAGGGGTTTCCTATTAAGGTGATAGTGATAGGTCACCCCCTGTTACGCCAATCTTACATCACTTTCCTTGGGCTTTGGGCAAGTACAAATTGTGCGATAACAACTCCATAACCCTTGGATTGACACTAGCTTAGCAAACCATCATCCACTTAAATCTAAAGTATATTTTACATCTTTGTTTTGCTAAGTTTAATTCTCCATCTACACTTGAGCTTTCATTGCATAGACTTAGTAATCCTATATTAGGGAAGCCCCCCTTGTGCCAGAGTAGAGCCATCCTAAAGTGAGAGAGGGAGCTATTATGGTGACAGTGGGTAGCCTCTATTAGTTCCTTTAGGGTTGCACTTGTGTTTTAGGGCTTTACCACTTGAAGTACAAGTTCTGGAGGTAACACCATCCTTTTTTAGAGGTCCAAAGTTCTTTTGATAGGGTTTGAATTGGAAATAGGGTCAGACTTCCTCTTGTTGGGCTTTTACATGGTATGGGATTAGGTATATTTTCTTATCCTTTTGGACCTCAATTTGATCAACTTCCATATTTTGCTATTCTCAAAGAAAGGAAAGGAGGAATTCAAAGATTGCGTAATACTTTTTTATTGTGCTTCCACAACTTTATCAAACTCCTCGTAGATTGCATTCCCATTTTGCACAGCTTCGTTGCCCTTCCTTTTGTATGAGTCTATGCTTAGATCATTTCGTTCTTCTATCAAAACTGAGACATGTTCTTTACCCATTAGAGACATATCTTCTAAAACCCCCATGACCTTTTCTACTTCTTTCATGGTTATATTCCTTTCCAACTCGTCACTGTTTTGAGAATTTTCCTTAGATTTGTATCTCCCTATCTTCTCAACCTTTTTCCATTCCCACTTCCTTCCAAGTTGAGGATAGTCCCTCACCATATGCCTTTGCTCATAACATCTCAAGCACTGGAATAGATTTTTCCAATAGTCTAGCATTTCGTTATATTTCTAATTTCGTAACTCAATTTCAACAACCTTTGGGAGCCATTCCCTAAAATATGTCTCGATTAATACTTGGTTCTTTTATTATATATGGCTTACTTGACATGATGCTTGTGACTTGTGAGCCCTTGGAGGGCGAATTTGCTTGTCTTTGCAGGGCCTTGACATGTGGAAGACATTTCGTGAAGGCACAAGGTCACTTGGACCTTCACTTGGAGCTTGAAGCCCATAGGATGGATGATGTGCCCTTGCTTCTTGGACGCCTGGATCCTAGACGTTGCCTTTGGAGGCACTTAGGGATCCCCTATAGGTGATTTGCTAGCCTTCCTAGCCCCAACGACTTGCCTTTGGAGGCCTTGCACTGCACTTTTGGGGCATGACGTCACATATGGAAGGATAGGGTTTGGATGGTGGTGATGATTGATGATGACTAGGCATGATCGAATAAAGAGAGACCCTTGTACCATGGAGTTATGGCCTTTGGAGGCCCAACGTCTCCTTCAAAGAGCTCAACAATTTGCTCATTTTGCCAAAACGTCACCCCTAGGGGGTATGGCGTCATCTTTTAGGGTTTTCTTCTTTATGTAAAATCAAATTTTGAATTGTAAAGGGGAAATTTAGGAGGTCGGCCTCCTTGAATTGTGGTTTACCCTAATGTTATGTGGACAATTTGTTTTTCAAGGTCAAGTATAAATAAGACCTTGCTCATTTCATTTTGGACATATCTTCTCACTTGAGAATTACATAAGAGTTGGCTGAAATTTTCTCCCTCTTTGGGAAAATCACATATATCTCTCTTTGATGCTATTTGGATGCTTGATACTTGTCTCTTGGAGGAAAAGTGGTGCACTATCTCTCTTAGTGCTTGTTCTTGCTCTTGTGATGGAATATGCTTGGTAGATGAGGGTTTATCTTGCTATCTTTGAAATTGGTAAGAAATTTCTGCATGTTGTTGGTTTTTCTCTTGTCTCATGGTTATTCTTGTCTAAACCCTTGGAGGAGTATAAGGGCATACACCCTCCACCAAGTCTATCATAATTGTTGTTGGATGAGCTATTGCAAAGGTTGCTAGGACGAGTAAAAGGGCTTACACCCTCCTAGATTTACCTTGTTGGATTTACTTGCTCTAGGGAGTAAAAGGGCTTACGCCCCTAGAGAAGTAGTAGATCTAACCTTACACAAGAGACTCCATAACCCAGTTGGCAAGGCACTAATCTAAATTTGTATTGGAGATATAATATTGTTGCATTGATATACGTGAAATCAAGAGATATTGCATTTGTTCAAATTGGAATTTTTTCTAAGTGCTATAAGCTTGCTTGAGCCACTAGGGAGTCTAGCTTAGCCTAGTAATTCTCTTGCTGTTATAAACTAAAAGCAGCATATCACTCTTTAAATTTTTTTTGTCACTCTTTCTACCGCTGAAAATTGCAAGTAAATATTGCTAATCATTCTTCTTGACAAGGGCTTTCATTTAAGTGCTTTTCTTGTGGATTTCAGTGGCTAGAACTCGCTGCTGTAGCAAAAGTTTGCTACAGCCACAAGGATGCCCTAATATTTTGCTGATAACATCGTTTTGCAACCCTACTTTACCATCAATGCTTGTGTTTAAGTATTGGAACATTATCTACATGTTTAGTGCTTGATCATCCAATAATTTTTTGATGCTTTTGATGGCTAAATTTGCAGCTAATAACATATTACTTTGCTAATATATATATCTCTGTTCTGCTGCAATTTTGGGACAGCAAGGTCTCTTGCTTGTTCCCTTCTAACAAAGGCTTGTATATCTATCTTTTATCTTGTCCCGGGCAGGTTTAACGTTGTCTTGCAGGTACACAACACTTTGACAACCTCCCTTCATCAACAAGACTTTTCTAAGCCTTTTTCCACTTCCAAACTTAACCTATAGGGGCTTCATTGGTCATTCTACCACTTTCCATCTCAATCCCCCTAGGGTCACTGAGATTCCCCCCTTGTGGTGACTCATCATCACTAAAGCGAGGGGAGTATCTATTTAAGGTGACAGTGGGTAGCTACTCCCATAGTTGTCTCACTCTTGTGGATTGGGTCGAGCTTTTCCCAACCTACAATTTGTGCGATAACAATACCTTTTGCCTTATTTCACCTTGGTGGTTGACATGGTTTCCTAGTAAGTGGGTCACCCTCGGGGAAAGGGTTGCTACTATGGGGTCTCCTTGAAGGGTCATCGTACCGTTCCCACTCATACTTGCCACTTTCCACACCTCTTCCCCTTCGTTTCCTCACCTTTTGGGTTTGTGGGTTCATTGACCCCAAGAAGGGCTTGTACCTCATTTCATGGAAAGAAGGGGCTGAAGGCCCAGAGGTGTTGTAGCTGGTGTTGCCGTCCTTATACACACTTGCAAACGTGAGCTAAGTCCGGTTCACTTAGTGTGTCCTTGGAGGCACAATGCCTAGGTTCACAACCCACGCTATCACTTTGACTGGAACCTCTTTTGTCTAGGCTCACTCCTAGGGAAGCCAAGGGGGGTAGTCCCTAGTTTCTAGTTAAGTTTTAAAGTTAAGTTCTAGGAGTTGATTTTAGTTTGTTAAGGTTTGGGGAGATTCTAACCTAAGATGCTAAGGCAGCAATGCAAGATGCAAGGTTAGTATGTTAAGCAAACCTTTTCCTAGGGCAACTAAGACTAGTGCCTAAGATTGGGCAAGGGGTCAACTAAAGTTAAAGGATGAATCGTTACAAATATGATTACAAGATATACAAAAGAATAATTGAATCAAATATTAAATACAAGATTTACAAGTAAAGAATGCTAGGGTACAAAAAGCAAGCTAACCACTTTTAAGTATTTGTGTGCAGGATATAAGGAGATCAAAGCATCATCACACATCATTATCATCAACACATCAACAAAGAAGATTTAGAGATTTTAAGCACAAGTGTTATAAGGATGATGAAGATTACCCACTCTTAGTTATTAAACCCACAAGTATTTAGATGTTTTAGCCCAAGGTTGGATTATTAAAGGTTTCTTAAGATTATCAAGTTTTAATTACCTTTATTATGATTTTCACCAAAGCCTCCTCCTCCTATTGCCAAATGGCTACTGAATGCTCAAGATAGTATAGCAACGAGGCTAACCCTAACTATCACAGTCAGCCCAAAGCATTGAGTTTTTACGGAAATGACACTCCTTTGTGCCGTGAGACCGTCCCCGGCCTATCACCGTCTGTTGCCCTCCTCAATACCCATTTTAGATGGTGAATATGGTGGTCTAAGGTACCCCATTAAGTCTATTAAGTTAATATATGAATTAGGTAGACTTTTAGGTGTATTTTATACTGTTTTGAAGATTTTATGACACTTTTAAAATGTGATTTAGTGCTATGGCCGAAACTTACTTCAGCTTAAATGTGTTGCTTAAGCTTATGAAATGAAAGACATTAACACATATAAGCTATGTGAGAGCAAATTACTTAGTGCAC
>ML844272.1:54018-74317 GCA_009831015.1 Picea engelmannii | reverse complement strand
AAAAGTCAAAATACATAACTAATACTTCTAGATGCTTGCCCTAAGGTCCTGAGAGAAATGAAACGCTTCTCCATAAAAATGAAGGACCTTTAAAAAAGGAAAATCAAATAAAAATGTCCTGCTTGATGGGGGAATGCATTTGCGGTGTCCTTTAATTTCCATTGCATATGGCACTCAAAGTTTTCCTAACTTCAAGTGTCATTGCGGTGCTCTTTACTTTCCATTGCACATAGCACTCAATGTTCAGACCATAAAAAATGAAAGACAAATAAAGGGCTTGGAAAAATGTTGCATTGCGAATGAAGGACGCAACACACCCTTCACAAAGGCACCCATAAATGAGACAATATGATCCCTTGATATGTCAAGAATCCCATGCCCAAAAGTACTACTCCAATCCACCTCATACTCACTACATGACTTAGAGAGGGTCTTCTTGGGAAACACTCCTTGACTTGGGGATTAGCCTACCCAATAGGGCACCATGACAACCCTCCCATACCTAAATTTGGCAAAGTTTATAAAGTCTTTGAGCATTTGTTTAGTTTGAAAAGGGGGGAATTTAATGCACATGTTGGGGTGGTTCTTTTATTAAATGTGTCTTACTTGGCATGATACATGTGACTTGTGGAACCTTGGAGGGCGAACTTGTTTTTCTTTGTAGGACCTTTCCTGGTGAAATCTATTCATGGAGGAACTAAGCCACTTGGACTTGCATAGGGGCTTGAAATCCCATTGGTTGGATGTAGCGCCCCACTCATTGGAGGCATTGGAAGAAGAACATTGCACTTGGGAAGGTGACTTTAGCATTTGAATGATGCTTGGAACCATGAAGGAAGGATGACGTCGCCCTTCTATGCCCAAACATCTCTCTTGGGAGGCATGATGCCACGTTTTTGATGGAACGTTTGGCATCTTTGGCACATTTGGTGATGTTGTGGGCTTGAAGCCTCACTCTATTGCTTGATTTGGGGATGACGTGGCACTCTTCTAGCTTAACATCCTAGCCTTTGGAGGATTTTCCATCGCACGTGCCACCTTGGAGAGGAATGTTATGGGCTAACGTCCCATCATTTGATTATTTTTGGTCATTTTGTAGCCTATGTGGGCAAAAGGGAAAAACGATTTGCTAATTTAGCTTTGTAACTTATGTTTTAGCCTAAAATTATGGATTTAATTGTAAAGTGGACAAACTAGGGCTTGGGTTTCCTCATATAAATATGAAGCAAGTCATTTGTCACAAATCATAACTCATCACTTGAGAGATAGATCTCTTGGACTGAAATTTTGGCCTCTACTTTTCTTGTGCAAAATGGATGCAACACTTGTCTAATGGTGCAATAAAGGCTAGCGACTTCTCTCAGATGCTTCTTCTTGGAAAATCGTTGGATTTTCTTTGATAAGGGTTATGCTTGCTAATTCTTGGATTACGTAAGGAATTTTTGCAATTTTGTGTGTTTCTTCTTGAATTCAAGGTTATTTTGTTAAATCCTAGAAGGAGTATAAGGGCATACACCCTCCATCAAGGAAATTTCTGCTATTGTCATTGAAAGGGCTTAAGGATTGCTACAAGGAGTAAGAGGGCTTACACCCTTGTAGCAAAACCGTGCTAAGGTTTATCTTCTCTAGGGAGTAAGAGGGTTTACTTGTGTGCTTGTCACCTAGGGTTTTGTTCAACAAATTATAAACATATGCAAGAAATAAAACTACAACCATTCATTTGAGAAGTTTTGCAGGAAAAATACTTACAGATCACCAAGAAAAAGCATTGCAAACCCTAGTTGTAACACCTTCCATTAAGAGAAATGCCAAATTGTGCCAAGAAAATCCCCTTCAACAAGTGCGCATCACTAAATTAGCCAATTACCCAAGAGAGGGCGCAAATTTCAGACCTCACTAATGAGTGATTGAGTTGTTATGAAAAAATGAAGGTGAAAATCCTTCATTTATACATTATCATGACCTAAATTTACATTTTAGGTCATGTAAAAGGCCGACAAGGCCAAAATACTAAAATCATACTGTTTTACATTAAATTGTTAAATTAAAACCCTAATCAAACTGAAAAAGAGATAACAAGCCCCTCTAAGGGAGACGCTATCCCCTTCTAGGGCAAATAGAGCATCATGGAGCAAAACGTTAGCCCTCCTTGGGCTTCTCCAACCTGCCACACATGCCAATACTGCCTAGTTTGCCTCCCAAGACGTCCATTATGTTGGATGCCGTCATGGTCATGATGGGTGACGTCCTAGGCCTTCCAAGGCCAACGTTCCACTGAAAAAGGGCCAATCCCCCTAGGTCAAGCTCTGCTGGGGTGCCTCTGGTGGAACGTCCTCTTCTTCTCCGGTGCAAAGCCCCTGATCCATCTTTGTCCTGTCTCTGCCCTTTGATGGGTCTCAACATCCATCTGGTGGGCTCTTCAACCCCATGGAGGTCCGAACTGATCATCCCCCATGTGTACCGGTCCAAAATGGTACCTGTCCGTCGGGCATGATCCGGCGCATCAACAACTATGCCCTCCATGGGCTCATCAATCACAGGGATCATAGCAATGTCAATCACATCTCATCATCAAAATTATTAAACACGTGCATAAAATCCCTAATACATCAGTCAAAAGCTCAAAGACATTACACAAGCCTGCAATACAAGTTTGGAGAAAAAGACAAGGCGTCCTATTGGGCTAGTGTCCAATGGAAAAGGAAAGTTCCTGGAAGAAACCTCATCCAAGCCATGTAAGTGGGTGATGTGGTCAGGGGATGTCCAAGCATCTGGGTGCAATGAGGGCCAAGGATGCAAAAATGTTACCTGTGGGTGCCTTTGTAGAAGGTGAGCTGTACCTGTCCTGGATGCATTTTTTCCAAGCCCATTCTTGCCATTTATTCTTTATTGCTTTTTGTTCAAGAGCTAATCAGGGGACACTGCCCTGGCGTGGTGACTAGTGGTGACAGCGTTACCCACAAGTACTTTCACAAAAATGAGAAGGTTTCCTCGTGATGAGACCCCCTTTCCCTTGGCCATGCAACCAAGAGTCACTACCCTAGCGTGGTAACCAGTTGGTGGTAATGTCATACTGCTAGGCACCCATGGACCTAATAGGCTGGCTCGTGATGAGACCCCCTATCCTCTGATTAGGTCTTGTTTTATTATTTTTTTGGGTCCCTCTTGTTTCTTGCTGAGAAGCCTTTTATTGCTTTCTCGGGGATCCTTGGGCGAAGCATCTCGGGGTTTTATTCTTAGGCTTTTATCTTTTACCAGCTGCGTTTACCTTCTGGGCCTTTAGTCCCTTCTTCCCACGAGGTAGGTGGAATCCTGCAAATAGGTCAATCCAGTGCCTGGACAAGTGGAATGGGGTAGGTGAGCGGGAAGCAAGATGAAAAAGTGGTGCTGTGAAGGGAGTGGACGATGGCTTTTCAGAAATCCCCCCAGTGGCAAACCAAAACCTACAGACACAGGCTTACTAGGGCATCCTGTCAATCCCCCCAGACATGGTCAAGTGGGCAAGCGTAAGATCCAAGCAGTTGTTAGAAATAAAAAGAATCAAATGCACATATTCAAGGGTTTTGATGATCAAAGTGACACATACCATGATACCTGGACTAATTACCTCATGGAGCAAGAACCATCTTTGACACAGGACCAAGCCGATGGTGATGGATGCTGCTGCTGCTGACAAGATAAAGATGCTGGAAGAAAGAAAAGGTGGGCCCTCCATAGCCATGCTAAAGTCAGTCCTGCTCTCGGTACTCCTTGTCTAGGACCTGTGGGCCTCGAGACATGATCTCCTAGTTATCCCTAAAAGTGAGGGATAACAGTAACTGGGGTGTACCCCCCTTGGCTTCCCTAGGAGTAAGCCTAGACGGAAGAGGTTCAATTCGAGGTGACAGTGGGCTTTGAACCTAGGCATTGTGCCTCCAAGGACACACTAAGTGGGTTGGACTTAGCCCACGTTTGCAAGTGTGTATAAGGACGGCAACACACACTTCACCCTCAAAGTTGGGTTTACTCCCATACTCTAACACAAGGAAGACAAAGAAGCAGGTTGATTCATATATAAATAGACCTCATCAGAACAAATATATATATAGAGAATTTTGATAGAGAAGATTTTGTTTTGTAAGATGTTCAGAGAGTGTATCAATCTCTCACAACCATTATGTAACAAAAGGAGAATATTATAAATTAATAAAAATCAGCAGTCCATTTATTTGTAGATTCGAGTTCTTACTGTTTCTGCAAGTATGTTGCATTGTTGATTTTATTAGTGTTTGGTATTGTTTGTGGACCAGAGTCCATACTGCTTCAACACTCAAGCATCAGACACTAACTTTTTACATACTGTTTGTAATTGCACATTATTGAATTTAATAAGTATTGTATTAGTTGAACCCAGCTTTATATTGCTTTCAATTGCATATAATTTGTTCCTTTTTGAGTTGATAATCATTTAAGCCCAAATTTATATCTCTCGAGTGGTTTAATTAGTATTAACAATGAGAGTACTTGACTAACCATTAATTAGTATTAACAATGAGAGGACTTGACTAACCAATCTCTTGAGCTAACATATCATTTAGTTTTTTTGTTATCTTTTGCTTTCTGTTTTATTTCCTTTTATTTTCAGCAAGCAACCTGCATTTGCTTTCATTTGTTTAATCTGTACATATTGCATGCAATTGAATTTTCCTTTGGAACAAAATAAAAATACATACACATTTTGTTTAATTTATAATTTAGGTAGCCAGTACCATAAATGGATGGAAAGCAACATGGGATTGGAACTCTTGAATCAGAGTTTTAGGCTTGCTTACCCCTGCATGTTGTCATGGACGTAAAATCCCTGTGAACAAGGCCTTGGATAGTATGCTGATTTAAGGGGTAGCTGGTGTTTATATGCAATTTTTTTTTCTTGGATGAAAGTTTCAAGGGGATTTAGGACAGATCTGAGCTGAAATCAGAATTTTCTTTCACTGTGTTTTTTTCTTTTCGTATTAGATTTTGGAAATGCTCTATTCTGGGAACATCTTTCTCTGAAAATTTTTGCAATGTTCCAAACAGGGGATTTTTTTTGAACAAATTTTCTGTACTTTCATCTATGATTTACCTGTTTAAGATTTATCCATGGATAAACTATGGATTCTGGACATTTAAGTTTTTGAGCCGTCACAAAAATAAGTATCTTGAAATTGTGACAAGGAGAATTGTTTTTCTTACAGCCAGGATATTTGCAAACCCTCTTACCTGATAATGCTCCAGAATATCCGGAAACATTGGAGAGTGTTCTAACTGGTAATGTTGCTCATGGCTTTAAGTTTTTCAATTTCTTGGCTTTTTGCTGGTTCATTTATCTTACTTTTTTCTCATGAGGGCTTCCCATTCGGATATAATGTTCAGCTGTATCTTTAGTATTAGTTTGTACGGTTTTGGTAAGCTATTTATAGTGCATGTAATGTTAATAAAACCTCTCATTCTGATATTTTAATGTTGCAAGTTTTGCAGATATTCGGAGCAAGATCATACCAGGCATTACACATTGGCAGAGCCCTAATTTTTTTGCCTTTTATCCTTCAAATAGCAGCACTGCTGGCCTCCTTGGGGAAATGCTAAGTGGTGGTTTTAATGTTATTGGTTTTAGTTGGATAACATCTCCTGCTGCCACGGAGCTTGAAGCCATAGTTCTAGACTGGCTGGGAAAACTTATAAATCTTCCTGAGGCTTTTCTGTTATCTGGTATATAGTATCTGATGTTTTTTTCAGCTACAAATACTAATGGGGGTGTTAATATTATGGTAGGCAGACTATATTTATGAGAAACGCCATTTTCTTGCATATTTCTTTATATTAACCTATTACTACCTTCTACCTATCTATAAATAAAGAAACTGACTCCTATTGCAATCAAGGAACCTGTATATTATAGGTGAAGTTTTGCAATTGTATTCTGTGCATTTACTATCATTTGTATGGGCTTGGTATGAGTGACTTTTTACTTGAATGCTATGTGAATAGGTGATGTTCATTAGTAGATAATAAAAATAACGAGTCTGTAGTAAGACTTGTAGATTGCCTGTACATTTTTAACAGCTAGTTGATTCCTTTGGTAATGGTCTAAAGCTGACTCCTTTGTAGTGGTCTAAAGCAACATATTCTGGATTGCAACAATCTCTGTGTTTGATCTAAATGCATGTTAAGGAACTGATCTTTGCACCTGACGCATAAGCATGATTAGGTGTTGATCTATCATAAAATTGTCTGCACATTGATGGTTTACCCTGCCTATAGTTAATGTTATCTGGCCTATTCAAACCTTCCACAGAGTCCCTCCAATGGTTAGCACCACATGTTCCTTGCACATTACTTGGCCATACCTCACATGTGAGTCGTGATACCACCCCATGGCAATATAACAAATGGCACAAGATGATATAACCTTAGTGCCTTGGCCTTTTACCTTACTGGGGTGAGAATTATCATTATGGTCTGTGTAGATGGGCTTGGGTCCTCCCTTAAACCAGCTGGTAATTCATATTACCTCTACATGTGGTAAACATAGATAATATCTAATAATATTAAACAAACTAATAATACAAAGCTTAGGCAGAGGATAGTGCCAATAAACTAAATGGATCAGCTTGGGGCATTTTCTTCTATGGCTTATGAGGATGAAAATATGCATGCAATAATAAACATCCATGACATGGTCATTATCTTGGTTCCAAATAAACAATCTGCATATATAATCATCATAACCTTGCCAAAATATTCAGTAAATTAAGGACATGATACCAGACTATAAATTTAAACATTTAAGCCATAACTAAGATATTGGAAGCCTGGTGGGTTAGCTCGAGTGGATGAGTGCTATGGTTATAATGCAAGAGGTCTCGGGGTCAAGTCCCCGGCCAACTAAATTATTGATATTGTTGGGTCTTACTCGATGTCCCCATTGGGTTAGGCCTAGTAATTAGGGCTGATGGTTTACCGTGTTTACCATCCACGAAATGTGGGGAAGTACTCGGAGAGTTTCCCGCGATTTCTTCCATCGGAAAAAAACTAAGATATTGGTCAGAAACTGATACTGGTTTTATCAACAATGGCAAAAGATGGTTGAAATGTGCTGAAATCACCCCAAATCTGTCTTCTGGTCCAAACTATCCCCTCTTTAATGCAGCCCACTATTGTTATTTAGGGTTGATTTCTTGCTAATTTTCCCTCTTATGCGCTGCAGATTGCTGCACTGGCAGGGGTACAAAATCAAAGAAAAACGATAGAAAATATCACCCTTGAACCACCCAATGAATTTCTGAATTGGGATATTTATGAGGGAAAAATTGAAAATTTATAACAAACAATGAGAGACTCCCAATGGAAAAAGAAGAGAGCTTTTGCATTTCTAGAGCAGACCACTGCACTTTTTATGCCAATAATCCTCCCTTATAGTCTAAATCACCTGGTTTGAGTTCTTGTTCAAATTCGGTGAGCTTAAAGTTCGACCAAAATTCGACAATGTAAATTTTGGCAATTAAATTCTACATAAAATTTGACATGAAATTCAAGAAACTCTAAATTTTAAAATTTCAAAATTTAAAGATATATCATATATATAATAAAATTCAATGAATTGTGATAAAAATTCATAAAGATGAATGATAAAAATGAAATAAAGATATATGATAAATAAAGATATATATGATAAATAAAGATATATGAATATGGTAAATAAATATATGATATATAATAAATATGATAAATAAAGATATATGCATATGATAAATAAAGATATATTTGATAAATATGATCGTGTGACATGAACTATGAAGTGCTGTTGAGTGGAGAGTCAAGATTGCAGTCGAAGTCTTCCAAGTTCCCTATGAGAGGTCCCTTCCTATAGGCTATAAATCATGCACTGGTATGAGTAAATTGTGCACTGGTATGAGAGAGTACCGAATGATTTCTGGAATTGGAGCTTGGAGACAACATCGAGCTATGAGAGATGGAGATCAATGCGAAGGGGAAGTGAAACTAGTAGAGAATTGATTTTTTTTTTCTTTTTTTAATTTTTTAAGGAATGAACCCACGAATTCAAGCTGATTTTGAATGCATTTTAGCGAGTTTGGATGAACTCCAATGAATTTACTCACCAAATCAGTTCGTCGTTAGGTTCAGCATTCAATTCTTCTTGAGGTTCAACAAACATGGACAAACATGTTTGGATTTGCTTGAAGTTTGACAAACTTGAAGCTTCAAGTTTGTCGAAATCGGTGACTTAGCTTATAGCACAAGAAATGCTCAACAATGCATGGCAATAAAATGAAATGAAGTGAAAAGAGGGGCATTTATAGTAGTTTTGTAGCACCCAAGTGGCCTCTATTGACGTGCATGGGTTATGTCCAATTCTTATTTGTATGTAGCTCAATGGGTAACTCTTGTCAATTTGTAGACACGCTGGTTTGAAGTGCCTTACACAAGTCTATAAAGTGGCTTCTATTGTTATATTTTCGGTTACTCCAAAAGTGTCTATGCCATGTTTGGGGATGCTTCATGAGATTTGGGGTACATGGTGTATGTTCAGGCCCTAGATGGTCTAAGATGGGTTGTAGCATGAGAGATGGTCTGTGATGGATATGCACAGTTGAGATAGTTTATTTAGTGGATGCTTGACCTCAATTGATTGTAGGCTTGTTGTTCTTCCCTTGGGCATTGTAGATCTCTTGGCAGCTTGGCGGACGCCATTCATTGAGGCCTCATGGAGGAGCCACTTGTTTGGAGAGTGACCTACAAGGGATGTGGAGTGTTGTGTGTCATGGGGGAGGGATTCAAGCCCTAGTTGGCATGTGGTAGCTTGGTTTCTTGTTCGGAGGATTGAAGATGGCTCGGGGATGCCTAGGGGTTTGACAATGTTCTTGCAGGGGGTTGTTGATCCAATGGAGTACATTGCTTTGGAGGATAGATGGAGTCCGTGGAGGCTCGTAATTGAGTGTTGTGGACTTTTCTTATGTAGCTACATCACCTTGGAGTCATTATTGTGCATGACATCACCATTGGAGCATGACACTTGTACTCTAGAGTGGACGTCTCACTTGTGTGGCCCACAATGGGTCATGTAGGTTTCTTGTAAGGGCTTAGGCCCACATCATATTGTTGGCCTCCCTTACCTCTCATATAAATAGAGGAACGAGAGATTCTTTCCACAACATATTCGTTCTTGTGATGAGATGTGACTAAGAGAAGAGAGTGCACACTTCTTCTCTTTGTCTCTCTTACGTCCTCACTTGTACTTGTATTTTCTCTTTCTCTCTTGAGAAGATATGGTTTCTTGGTCTTCTTGAAGTTTGTTGGAGCATCTTGGAGTTCTAGGGTTAGGGTTTATGATTTATCCCTTGGAGATTGGAGATTAGGGTTTTGAGAGAAAACCCAAGGGTGGATTTGTGAAGAAGAGAAGAGGAGGACGTCTTGTCTAGGAGGTTGTTGTTAAGTACCAAAGACTTGAATACAAAAACACCACAATAGATCCAAGAACAATATAGAAGAAATCCCACTTCATTATTATCAAACCCTTAAGGTAGGGCAACACCATACAATAGATCCTTTTGAGGAAGGGATTCACTCCTGTTCACTTTCCTCTTCGAGGGGAAAACCTCCTAATGAGCTACCGTGTAATGTTCCCCAACCAAATCTGATATAAAAATCAGATTAACTGGTTGAGAACTTTCGTCAAACACTTAAAGTGTTTGCTCAAAGGCCTTGGGTAAATCAACTCTCTTGCTGTCCCAACTGTCAAGGTGGATTACTGATGTGTTTAGAGGGTCAATGGGACGAGTTCCAACCTCCTTAGAACTCCCGAAGTGTCTGCTGTTATGATTATTTGCTTTCTGTTATGTATATGACAGTTTTTCTCATTGAGACATTATGTCAAACAGTTTGCATAACATGGCTGTAGCTTGCATTTCCATCCAGGTTTTTGAGTTTAACTTGTATAAAACAACATGAATTCAAGTGGAACATAGACTAGAATAAAAATAAGAGTAAATGACAAGTAATACACAACAAAAGCAGAAGTACCACCACACAATCCTTGCTAGTTTATGAATGGTTGTCCAATGATAGTAATTTTCAGATCTGATATAAGTAATATAACAACCACTTTATTGGCCTATAATGGCTCCAAAAGGAAAGGAAACAGTGTCAATGATCCTCCTTTTTGATCCCATAATGATGGCTGCCCAAAAGAGATGTTATATCATGCAAAATCCACAATTCCCATACCAAGAAATGTGCCCTCCTTGTTGCTTATGCCCTGCTGAAATATGCACAATAAATCTGATGTAAAATCTTCATGAAATGGCTGCAATCTTGTAGATCTGATGATGGCTAACTTATATGAGAAGTTCCCCTAGCTGTAGATGTCAAATCTGACCACAAATCACTGGATCTCAAACCCCCAGTGCGCCCTCCTTCAGTAAATTCACCCCAACTCTGAGAATAAATAATATGGATGCTGGAAACCCCCAAGGGTGCCAAGAAAAGTCGCTCCAGGGGAGCCAAACACAAACCAACTCAGATCTCCTTAAGATCTCACTCCTAGAAGCCAAATCGAACTCCTTCCTATTGGACAGTGCGCCCTCTCTACAAAATCCTCCAGTAGTTGTGCCCTCCTTTACCAACAATGTAAGAAATGGATCTGAAACTGAAATAGAATGGTGAGGGTGGAATATTTCACCACCTTGGCCAAGCTTGGATTAGGATCGGGAGAATCTTTCACTCCCTTGCTAATCTCTAGTGTTTATTTAGTCAAAACCCTCAAAACCCTCAAGTATCTTGAATTCTCTAGCCAAGAGGCCAGACATAAAAAATCAATCAACATCATGAGAGAATATGAGCCCCTACCTCTCTTTTATACCCCTTTCACCTTTTCCCGTCAAGTGACTTTTAATTCATCTTTAATATTTTCTCATAAAATCACTTTATTAATTTAATGTACCCTTTTACTCGAAAAAATGATTAATTCACCCCTATGACTTTTCCGGCCACTGAAAGTCACTTTTCTTCATCCTATCATGTAGATATTTTTGCCCCGATTCCAATGAGCTATTACACTAAGGTGTTTCTCCAAGAAACAAGCCCCAAATAGCACCTTCAGTGTAATTAATTAAAATATGCCCAATAATAACCTCGTTTCACGGGTCGGAATGCAACGGAACCAAGGACAAACTGTGCAAAATGGATCCTGATGATGAAATATGATAAATAATGTAAGTCAGGCTTCATAGAACTCCTCAAAACTTCCTGAGCTCACTATCATCCGCAATTGGCTACTCTGGTAGACATCCCAAACTATAACATAAGGGAATCCAAAAATGGGTACATTACAGTCCTCCTTGCTTGAATATTGCTTTTCCTCAAGCAATAGCTGAATCAAACTGTGTATGATCCCAGGGTCCCATATCCACCTAGGAGACATGAAGTACTCTCCCCTCAAAGCATGGTCTCTCAAAGTGCTCGCCACACATGCCCCTAGAATGCTCATGATGAGTAGAACAATCATGTGCAGTAGATCCTCAGTCAACTCCTCAGGCAACCGCTCTACTCTGATCTCAACTCCATCAACCATTGGACTACCAATCACTCTAATCCATTGATTCCAAATCAAGATGTGAACTGTAGTGCTCTGTAAAGTATAGTCCTGTAAGACATCAACACAAAGAGTCTCCTGAAGACCCCCAACCAATGGAGCAAGTAAATATAGTATCCATCCCTCAAGGAATCTTTCACCTAAACTAGTCTCCAAATTACCACCTCCGGTAGTATCCAGATTCCTTGCTAACCAAGAAGATGATCTATCCATGTACCTAATCCTCAACCATGGATACCCAACTTGCCACAGAGCGTCCTCACCTCCATCTGCTCTCAAATTCTCCCAACAATGAAAGGAATCAATCATGAGAGTCCCTGAAACTCCCATGCGTTCTAGAAGTGCACCAAACCCTGCATCAAATAACCCTGATTGTGCCATAACACATATCTCGGTGCCTGCTGAATTGTAAACCTCCGGTCGAAGTGTACTGATAGCTATGTTGTCTTGTCCATGGTCACTAAACTCGGGCTCCATGTCAACCCACACTGCTGCCTGCAGTGTCCCATAGCTCGACAATATCCCTATGATGTCAGCCCTACTATATAGCTCTAGTACACGAGGGTCAAGAGATGCTAGCATACTCTCCCAACTCTGCCCTAAAACGAAGGTGGCTAAGGAATCATGCCCTGACTCGTGATGCTGACATACCAAGCATGCCCCTATATGCCTCATGACATCATCCTCTAGATCCTCCTAGGAGAATCTCTCTCTGATCTGCTGACGGGTCCTGAAATATCCAAGCTGCCCGATCATAGGTACATCATTTATGGTCCTCAAGATCTCCATCGCTTCCTGCTATGACCATACATCCTGCCAACTGACCTCATAGTCCTCATCGGAAGCATCTGTCCTACTATGCTCCCCGTCCTCATCCCGATGAGACTTTGAACCTATATCAACCTCTGAGATATCCTCTGTCCCACGACTGAGGATACTCTCCATCATGCCCAAGGCCTCATCTGACTGTCTCGGGTGAACCTCCCCTATCCTGTTGCATGTAATGAAGTATCCCTTGTCATGAGGTCTCTACCTAATAACACTCCATGTCCCTTGCAACTGCCTATCTTCCCCTATGCTGCTGTATACAATGAAAGTATCGGGGAATGCTAACATAAATACCTGCAACTGTACGTAGGACTGGGAAGTGTCATATGCGCTGGTCAATCCCAAAGGCTTGACAAAAAACCCATCCACTGACATCCATGGTGAATAGTCGCCTGGACTCCACACTAAGTTCATGCCATTGTGTACAATGGTAGGTGACTCCACACACTTATGATCAATCACACTCCCTCTATCGTCACTCATATGACTGCTGCTATTGAGAATGTGATCTCCAAGGTCCATGTACTGCTGTAAAGGAGAGGACAGTTCTCCACGAAAATCTCCATGCTCTACCAAGTATGTCTCCTCCCTGCACTCCAGTGCATCCCCTTGGATCCCACTGTACACCTCTGCATGCCCTTGTGGACTACTGCTCATCACTGTATGCCCCTGTATACCCATGCAAGCTCATGTATCCTCCTGCATCATCATGTATCCTGGGTGTACTACTGGGTCAACCTCTACATGGATGTCCTCATAACTGCCCCTGGCTCTAGAATCCCCATGTGTATGTGTTTTCCCAACTATCTCAGAGCTCCCCATGAATGATGGTCCCTGTGACACATGAACATCCTCAAGCTTCTTCAGGTCACATCTCTCCATAATCATCAGTGATCTGGGGTACCCCTCACACTCCTCCATCAATTACTGCTCCTCTATCAAACCACCAACATCCTCTAGTGATGTAGTTGAAGTATATATTTAACTCTCTGTTGAGATAGATGTAGTGGATCCCTGACTAGCCTTCTCAAGGAGCTCCTCTAATCTGGACTTCGATTCTTGAAGGGCTGTCTGTGTGCCTTTAAAGAATGGGTGTGCTTACCAACTCATGGGTGAGTCGGTCCACCTCAGTCTCCTTCTCCTTCAACGCCCCATGATACATTTCGCCAACCTCCAGAAGGTAATCTCTATCCATAAGTAGCTGCTGGTAGTCGGTCCTCATCACAGTCACTCTCTCCCTGAGTGTCTGAAAGTCCTTAATGGGAAACTCTCCATCCGAACTATCCCATGCCATCATTGCCTTCCAACAATACTCTACCACCAACGCGTGTGTATCATCAATGTGTCTAATGGCTGCCACGATCATGTCCTCTATGACTCTCAGTTGTTCTGCCAAATGTTGTGACTCCTGAACACTGTCGTGCCGAAGTGCTACCTCATGACTCCCGCTGCTAATTTCAATAGTGGAATCCTCATCAACACACTCCTCAAGAGCTAAGGCGCCACACTGCCCACAGTCTGCTGTGCTACTGGATCTCCTTGTATGCCACTGTACATCATCACATACTGCTGCCTCAATCTGAACCCCCCTGTATCCTGTATGTACAACTGTATACTCTTGTGCACTCACTCTACTAATGTCATTTGTACCCAGATCCCATACTAATGTGTCCATATTTGGGATATGGCCATCTCGACAAACAAGGAATGCATCCCTGTCCCTTTAGGCCAGTCCCTGAAGTAAGTGGCCCATCGATATGTCGGTCTCCACAACCTGATCTATCGATGGAATCCCCAAAAGAGGTGACTCACTCTCCCCATATTGGAAGGTATGTATATAGTCATCTGTCTTCAAGTCATGCCTCTCCTCCTGGCCCTACAGATCTAAATGTCCCTTGTGTTCAATCACTACACATGGCTCCTCTACCACATCCTGAATGCCACTGATATCCTCATATGTCGTGGCTAGCATAGGTGATTGAGAAGATGAGAAATGTGTCACACTCAACTCCATAGGAGGCTCATCATCCCCCACGCATGACTTTATAGAAGTCATGTCAACACCCAAAGGTAGGTCACCCAACATCTGAATCTCATCATGCCTAGGTGATAACACAGCTGAACCTTCACAAGCACCTTGGTCATCACTCTATCCATTAGATGTGTGGGTGTCACTGGCCTCATGAGATTGCTCTAATGAAGCATCTAAGGCTGCCTCCTCATGCCCAACCAAATGGTCAAACTGAGGTGTTGTCCTCTCCATATCAAACTCCTCAACCTGTCCCACATGTGTGCTAACCTCAAAAGATAGCTCTACTGGTGGTGTGTCCTCTGCTTCCAATTTGTCATTCTCATCACATGCATCCTCTTCATCATTATTGTCATAGTGCACCTTGACGTAACACACTTTCCCCTTGCCACTGCATCTGTTATCTGGCTCCCAAGGCTCCTTGCAATCGTAGCAAAGTTCCTTGCCCTTTTTTTCCGCTAATCCGTGAGGCTCTAATCTCCTTATTTTCTCTTCACGTCGCTACTTATCTAAAAACTTGGGTATAACCCTTCCATTGGGTAAGGCTCATCCATACATCCTCCTATCTGTGATCAAACCTCTGTAATATTCCTTTGGTCTTCCCTTGTATTTGATGCTACAATACTCACCCAAGGTGACCAGTCTCCGGAATCCTGCACTCAGAGAGTTATACTCTCTTTCCATGGCCTCAAATTCACGCTCCACCAATTTATCACAAAATCACAGGCTGGCAGGAATCTAAGCTCTGATACCACTGTAATGTTCCCCAACCAAATCTGATATAAAAATCAGATCTAACTGGTTGAGAACTTTCGTCAAACACTTAAAGTGTTTGCTCAAAGGCCTTGGGAAAATCAACTCTCTTGCTGTCCCAACTGTCAAGGTGGATTACTGATGTGTTTAGAGGGTCAATGGGATGAGTTCCAACCTCCTTAGAACCCCCAAAGTGTCTGCTGTTATGATTATTTGCTTGCTGTTATGTATATGACAATTTTTCTTATTGAGGCATTATGTCAAACAATTTGCATAACATGGCTGTAGCTTGCATTTCCATCCATGTTTTTGAGTTTAACTTGTATAAAACAATATAAATTCAAGTGGAACATAGACTAGAATAAACATAAGAGTAAATGACAAGTAATACACAGAAAAAACACAAATACCTCCACACAATCCTTGTTTGTTTATAAATGGCTGTCCAATGATAGTAATTTCCAGATCTGATATAAGTAATATAACAGCCACTTTATTGGCCTATAATGGCTCCAAAAGGAAAGGAAATAGTGTCAATGATCCTCCTTTTCGATCCCCTAATGATGGCTGCCCAAAAGAGATGTTATATCATGCAAAATCCACAATTCCCATACAAAAAATGTGCCCTCCTTGTTGCTTATGCCCTGCTGAAATATTCACAATAAATCTGATGTAAAATCTTCATGAAATGGCTGCAATCTTGTAGATTTGATGATGAGTAACTTATATGAGAAGTTCCCCTGGCTGTAGATGTCAAATCTGACCATAAATCACTGGATCTCAAACCCCCAGTGCGCGCTCCTTCAGTAAATTCGCCCCAGCTCTGAGAATAAATATTATGGATGCTGGAAACCCTCAAGGGTGCCAAGTAAAGTTGCTCCAGGTGAGCCAAACACAAACCAACTCAGATATCTTCAAGATCTCATTCCCAGAAGCCAAATCGAACTCCTTCCTATTGGATAGTGTGCCCTCTCTACAAAATCCTCCAACAACTGTGCCCTCCTTTACCAACAGTGTAAGAAATGGATCTGAAACTGAAATAGAATGGCGAGGGTGGAATCTTTCACCACCTTGGCCAAGCTTGGATCATGAACGGGAGAGTCTTTCACTCCCTTGCCGATCTCTAGGGTTTATTTTGTCAAAACCCTCAAAACCCTCAAGTATCTTAAGCTCTCTAGCCAAGAGGCCAGACATAAAAAATAAATCAACATCATGAGAGAATATGAGCCCCTTTCTCTCTTTTATACCCATTTTCACCTCTTCCCTTCAAGTGACTTTTAATTCATCTTTAATATTTTCTCATAAAATCACTTTATTAATTTAATGTACCTTTTTACTCGAAAAAGTGATTAATTCGCCCCTATGACTTTTTCGGCCACTGAAAGTCACTTTTCTTCATCCTATCATGTAGATATTTTCGCCCTGGTTCCAACGAGCTATTACACTAAGGTGTTTCTCCAAGAAACAAGCCCCAAATAGCAACTTCAGTGTAATTAATTAAAATATGCCCAATAATAGCCTTGTTTTACGGGAATCGTCGGAATGCAACGAAACCAAGGACAAGTTGTGCGGAATGGATCCCGATGATGAAATATGATGAATAATGTAAGTCGGGTCCCACAAAACTCCTCAAAACTGCTTGAGCTCACTATCACCCCTAATTGGCTACTCTGGCAAACATCCCAAACTGTAACATAAGGGAATCCAAAAATGGGGACATTACATACCGCTCCAAATACAATACCTTTCAACTTGCCCATTACATTTCTCATACCCCTTTATATTGTGCTACCTACCACCTAAGACAATTATAGAGGAGGAACCTTCTAGAAGTAGAACCTTCTAGTAAGCCCTCTTACACTTATTGTGTTCAAACTAGGCCTTATTTATTAAAAGTGGCTTTCATACATAACAATAACTATCTACTATTATTCCCCTTGGTTACCTGCCTAGGTACCCAATATTATTCCCCTAGCTACACTATAGTTGTGTTGGAGAGATTCTTCAAGTTGGATCTTCTTGGTTGAGCTAGGGTTTGATGATTTACCCTATTCAGGGGGACTCAGAGCCTCATTGGCTTCTTTAGATATTCTGATCAGAGATGCTTGGCCTTATACATGCAGGAGGCCCTCAGGCTTTGAGTCCATTTTCTTCAGTCTCCTACTAGATTAGACTCTACCCATCAGATCACTTCCTTCTTCATGGTGCTACCCTCAGGAAGGGGCACTAAGAGACAGACCGATATTGACACAACTTTGGACTCTAGATCAATGTGAACCTGTGGGACCTTCCCATGCCCCGCGAGATTTCAATGACATGACTAGATCAGATCCCTCCCCATGAGACGGACAAGATCCCCCACGCCTCAACGGTGAACTACTTCTTCTAGATAGCAGTGCGGTGTACGATCTAGACATACCACCGGTTCTCCCTCTTGACATCATACTATATCGATCTTTCTTAATTCGGCCTCGAATGTTAGGACTCACGAGAGATGGGTCTATTCCATGATAGACCCACATCATTACTTTTGGTTGTTATTATTCCTTGATCTTCTCCTCCTATACATCTCCACCGCAGAGCGGGTTTATGAGCTTGGAGTCGAGGGTTGTTCATGCCTCAACTTAGATCTCACTCCCTACTCTACCTTACTCTACTTTACTTTCTGCATCTTGCCTTTTACAGGAGACCTTTGGTACTCCTGCTTTGTAATGACATCATTGTACTCAGCAGTCCCTTTGACCTACTTTTGTGGTCATCAGTCGGACATTAATAAAATTATCTTATCTTATCTTAGCTAGGGATTTTTGGATAGTTGGAGTTTTTGTATTAGCATTGAGAGAAGGCTATGATATGTACTTGTACTTCATTTTGAGCTTATATATGGTTTCCAGCTGTCCACATCTTGTGTCATTTTCAGATTTGAATTTCAGCTATATATGTTGTTTATGCTTTGCAATTTATAGCCATTTATGACTTGTTGATTGGATGTAAGTAAAAGGAAAAATTGTTAAGTGACTTGACATCCAAGGAAGAATATAAGGGGCTGATTTTACTGCTGTAAAAGTGCATTTTCAGATATGATTATTGGTTGATAAGTTTCCCTAGAAGGGGCTGAAACTTATACCTTTTTTTGGTATCTTTTTTCTTGAATTGCCTGGAAGTTTGGGGCTGTTTGAAGTGAATTATTGTGATCTTTCTGCTGCTGTTTTATACTCTAATTTACGACAATCCTAAAGGTTGAAAATTCTAGGACTAAGATCTGGGAAACTTTCATCAAGGTCTACGTTTGCTAAAGAACACAGGGATTGCAAATGTTATAGTGGTGTGTGACTCCTCAATTATAATGAGATATATGCATTATCACATGATTCTGCAAGCTACTTGCCCGGGTCGTTTCATTCTAAGAAATCAAGTGCTCGTGGACAGGAGAACCATGGCTCGCTGCCATTGCCATAAAAATAGATGCACATTGTGTGAAATTCAGAGCTAAGACAAGCTGTGTGATGCTATGAGTGTCATATATCTGAGGTGCAGGAAGCGTTTGTCATATTGGACCGGAAATGGGAACAATGGAAGGAGGAAGTTGAATCAGAAGTTGAAGCACAATTTCAGGTTTGGAACATGATCAATGCACCCACTCAGTGGAAAGAAAAGAAGGGTAAGGAAAAGAAATTTATAGAGTTCATGGTAAACTCTAGCAAAAGGTATGTAGTTTTAGAAGCAAAATACAATTCTCTGGTTGACATTGTGTCAAAGCTAGCTAGTGGGTCTCACTTCCCTGAGGGGACCATCTAGTCCTCTGCGCTCTTTCAAATCAGTCTGTTGGCTTCTTTCACTTTGCAGTCGCCAAGGGCAAAAGAGGAAGAAACAGTGCAGCAAGGAAAAAGACTGAACGATAGAGGTGAGATGGAGCGAGATGACGAAAAAAACAACCTCTAGGTTGGTGTCAAACAGGAAGCCCTTGGTGGCATGATTTCATGTAAAGATTGTTTGTTGAAAAGTTTCGCAAAGTAGTTTTATTATTAGCTCAGTTTGTTAGGTGGTATAAGAGCCAGGTTCATAGCTATGCAGCTAGGATAGTAGGTTTAGAACAACCATTGGACAATAGGTTTGAATTTCTGGGGTATTTTGAATCTTTGATGAAAGACTTTCTTTAAAGCCTCTTGTATTATCTTGCTGTCTTATTTGGCCACAACCAATTTTTAATACAAAGCTTAATCGTTTCTGTAAAAAAAAGAAAAGAAGTATATCTTAGAGGCTGATTATGGAACTCAATTGGATATGCTTATCCCCCTTGCTTGGTCAAGAAAGAAAACTCATATTTTGCTCCAATATTCTTGGCATACTATGTATTATTTCTTGTAATGTAAGACCAAATTTTCTTGCCAAATAAAAAACAGTTCGCTATTTTTTGGATTACTGCTTTACTACTTCACCACTGTAATACTTGTTACTTATCTATTATTTTTTAGCTATAGCTTTGCACTTAGCTTGAAGATTCATTATAAACTCTCTGGATGCATGTTACATTTGTAGTTCTTAGTTCTATTGACTATTTTTGGTCACCAGTGAATGTTAATAGATTTTTTATTCTTCTATCTAGATATTTTTGGCTTCTTGTATACTTATGATAAGAAGTCGTCGCAGGAAAAGGTGGTGGTGTAATTCAAGGTACAGCAAGTGAAGCTATTTTAGTTGCATTATTAGCTGCACGAGACAAAGCATTGAAAGTTATTGGCATGGGATCACTTGAAAGGCTTGTTGTATATGGTTCAGATCAAACACACTCTGCATTGCAAAAGGCTTGTATGGTATTGGCTTGGTCTTTTCCTACTTATTTTCTTTTCTATGCTCGTATCCAAATGTTTAATTCATGGAGAACTAGTAAATGGAATGCCTTTTGTAAATCTTAATCTGCCATATAACTTGTTTTCCTAGATTAGATTGCTTGTTATAGTAGCAGTAGAATTCTAACATTTTTTTCTCTCTTCAAGGTGAGATTGCTACCTAGTTGTTTGCATTTTTTATACAATTAGCTCTAGTGATATTTTTTA
>ML844272.1:41459-53918 GCA_009831015.1 Picea engelmannii | reverse complement strand
ATTTTTCTGAGCTATATCTTTCTGCTGTTAACATAAGCCAGAGCTCTATTTGTATATATGCTGTCCATGCTCCTGATCTGAGTTGTCTTGTTTAAAATTAAAGAGAGACTGTTGTTTTCATCTTTACCCTAGAATTCTAACACCTAGCCTAGGGATAACTAAGGAGGTTATGTCTCGAGGCCCATAGGTCCTAGACATGGAGTACCGAGAGCCAGATCGACTTGAACATGGCCCTGGAGGGCCCATCCTTTTCTTCTTCAGCGCTTCCACTTTGTCAGCAGCAGCAACATCCATCACATCGGCCTGGTCTTGCAGCATAAATGGGTCTTGCTCCATGAGGTAATGAGTCCGGGTATCATGGTATGTGTCACTCTGATCCTCAAAACGTTTGAATATGTGCATTTGATTCTTTTTGCTTCTAACGTGTGCTTGGACCTTATGCCTTTCCACTTGACCACACCTGTGGGGAATGACAAGATGTCCTAGTAAGCTGGTTCCCATAGGGTTTGAGTTGCCACTGGGGGATTCATGAAAGGCCAACGTCTGCTCCCACCATACTTACCACTTTTCATCTTTTTCCCGCTCATCCATCCCATTACACTGGTCAGGGCATTGGGTTGGCCAAATATCTAAGGGTTGTACCTTACCTTGTGGGAAGAAGGGGCTAAAGGCCCAGAGGGTAAAAGTAGCTGGCAAAAGATAAAAGCCAAAAGAATGAAACCTTGAGACACTTCGCTTAGGGATCCCCGAGAAAGCAATAAAAAGATTCTCAGCAAGAAACAAAGGGACCTGTTATCGCGCGGTTTGTAGTTAGGATAAAAGATAGATGTGAAGAGACAAACTGGCGTAACAGAACCAATCCCACCCAATGTCACCTCGATAGGAGGGTTCTTTCTGTTTAGGGAGGTAAGGCCCAGGGGAGACGTCCCCGGTGACCCGGGGTTTTGAGAAGGCAAAGGATTGAAGGCTAAAAGATAAATTCCCCCTCACAAGTCACCACCGAGCAGATAGTCCGGCTAACCAACCAATATAGAGAAGTATAACCAAAAAGAGAGATGTACCTGCCCGAGACAAAGCAACAAGAGATATATATATGCAAGCTTACTCGCTTGGTTAGTACTTCATATAATCAATGACTATCTGATATATAAGCAATTGAACAATAAATATTGACGAAGTCAATGTTTATATAATAGCAACGATGTACAATATCACTTCTTCAATAAATGCTAAAAGAACGTGGCATTCAATGTAACAATCAACACTTCATTTAGATAATGCCTTAAACAACCATTCAATTGCTCACAAGTAAAACAGTAGCTGCACAATGATGTTAATAGCAAAAAGATGAAGGCAACAATTAGTTAGTAGGGCTAGTCTTAGGCTAGGGTTAGAATAGTTAGGGTTTTGTTTAAAGTATTTGAAGTTGTTTTGATCAAAGTACTCACACGCTAGGCCTTAGATCAATGCGTTCCTAGGGTAAATGGAGTCAAAAGGAGGATGCAAGGTGAAGGATCAAAAGATAATAGTAGGACTAAGGACGGGAGGGTTAAACCTTGAGGTGTTTCTATGGCAAGGCCTCAGGGATGAAACCCTAGGGGAGAGAGGCTCACTTTGGTTTAGGGGAACTAGGCCTCAGTGCTCTCTTCTCCTTCCTTAGCTCAATGGAAAAAAACGACTAGCTCAAAAGATTGCACAAGACTAAGACAAGAAAGTTTGCAAGCAACGTGTTGCTAAGGCAAGGCTTCACTGAGCAAACCCTAGGAAAAAAAACGGCTCACCAAGGTGTAGGGGAACTAGGCCTTGATGCGTTTTCTCCTTCTTAGCTTCAATAAGGTAAAAACGGCTAGCATAGGAGAAGGAAGAATAGAGTGTTGCTAAGGCAAGGCTCTATCTCACTTCAAAAAAAAAAATGGCTTAAAACCTTGATGGGGACATGAGACAAGGACCTACAATGTGTGCTCGTCACCTAGGGTTTATTCAACAAATTATAACAAGAAATGCAAGAAAAACAATACTACAACCATTCAATTAAGAAGTTTTGCAGAAATTCACTTACATTTAACCAAGAAATCAAGTAGAAAACCCTAGTTGTAACACCTTCCACCATGATAAATGCCAAAAATGACAATAAAAGACTTCCTTCAACAAGTGCGGCTCACAATTTCAGCCAAAAACTCCAAGTGTAGCACAAATTTCAGACCTCACTAATGAGTGAGTGAGAGATGATGAAAAAATGAAGGTTAAAACCCTCAATTTATACAGTACCATGACCTAATTTCACTTTTAGGTCATAAAAAGGCCGACAAGGCCAAAATACTAAAAATCATACTGTTTTACATTAAATGCTTAAAATTAAACCCTAATCAAGCAATAGAGAGACATCATGCCCCTTTTAGGGTGACGTTAGCCCTTTCTATGGCAAATGGAGTATCCTGGAGCAAAACGTTAGCCCTCCTTGGGCTTCTCCAACCTCCCACACGTGCCAAAACTGCCCCAGCTGTCTCCCAAAACGTCCATGCTGTTAGGTGACGTCATGGTCATGAAGGGTGACGTCCTAGGCCTCCCAAGGCCAATGTTCCACTGAAAAAGGGCACAACCCCCCTAGGTCAAGCTCTGCCGGGGTGCCTCTGCAAAACGTCCTCCTCTCCTGTGCAAACCCCTCTCTCCTGTCTTTGCTGCCTGCTGGGGTCTCAACATCCATCTGGTGGGCTCTTCAGCCCCATGGAGGTCCGAACTGATCATCTCCCCATGTGTACCTGTCCAACATGGTACCTGTCCGTTGGGCATGATCCTGCACATCAACAACGACGCCCTCCATGGGCTCATAAGTCACAGGGATCATAGCAATGTCAATCACATCTCATCATCAATATTATTAAACATGTGCATAAAACCCCTATTACTCCAGTGAAAAGCTCAAAGACATTATACAAGCCTGCAATACAAGTTTGGGGAAAGTGACAGGGCGTCCTATTGGGCTAGTGTCCATTGGAAAAGGAAAGTTTCCGGAAAAGAATTCATCTAAGCCATGTAAGTGGGGTGATGTGGATAAGGGATGTCCTGACAATGGGTGCAGTGAGAGCAAGGGAGTGCAAAGTTTTACCTGTGGGTGCCTTTGTAGAAGGCGAGCTGCACCTGTCCTGGATGTAATTTTTCCAAGCCCAATTCATGCCTTTTATTCTTTATTCTTATTGCTTTTTCTTCAAGAAGCTAATCAGGGGACACTGCCCTGGTGTGGTGACCAGTGGTGGCAGTGTTACCCACAAGTACTTTCATAGAAATGAGAAGGCTGGCTTGTGATGAGACCCCCTTTCTCTTGGCCATGCAAACAAGAGTCACTACCCTGGCGTGGTAACCAGCTGCTGGTAGTGTCATACTGCTAGGTACCCATGGACCTAATAGGCTGGCTCGTGATGAGACCCCCTATCCTCTGACTAGGTCTTGTTTTATTATTTTTATAGGGTCCCTCTTGTTTCTTGCCGAGAAGCTTTTTACTGCTTTCTCAGGGATCCCTGGGCGAAATATCTCAAGGTTTATTTTTAGGCTTTTATCTTTTGTCAGCTTGCTTTTACCTTCTGGGCCTTTAGCCCTTTCTTCCCACGAGGTAAGGTGCAATCCTCAAATGATAGGTCAACCCAGTGCCCGGACAAGTGTAATGGGATAGATGAGCGGGAAGCAAGATGAAAAAGTGATGCTATGACGGGAGCGGATGATGGCTTTTCAAAAATCCCACCAGTGGCAAGCCAAAACCTATGGACACATGCTTACTAGGGCATTCTGTCATCCCCCCAGACATGGTCAAGTGGGCAAGTATAAGATCCAAGCATTTGTTAGAAACAAAAGGAATTAAATGCAGATATTCAAAGGTTTTGATGATCAGAGTGACACATACCATGATACCCAGACTCATTACCTCATGGAGCAAGAACCATCTCTGATACAAGAACAAGCCGATGGTGATGGATGTTGCTGCTGTTGACAGAGTAGAGGCGCTGAAAGGGAGAAAAGATAGGCCCTCCAGGGCCATGCTAAAGTCGATCCGGCTCTCGGTACTCCATGTCTAGGACCTTTGGGCCTCGAGACATGATCTCCTAGTTATCCCTAAAAGTGGGGGATAACAGGACCCATAAAAATAATAAATCAAGACCTAGTTGGAGGATAGGGGGTCTCATCACGAGCCAGCCTATTAGGTCCATGGGCATATAGCGGTATGACACTACCAACAACTGGTCACCACGCCAGGGTAGTGGCTCTTGGTGGCATAGCCAAGAGAAGGGGTGTCTCATCACGAGCCAACCTTCTCATTTCTGTGAAATGCTTGTGGGTAACATTGTCATCACTGGTCACCACGCCAGGGCAATGTCCCTTGACTAGCCTCTTGAAAGAAAAAGCAATATGAATAAAAGATAAAAGGCATGAATGGGCTTGGAAAAGCAATACGAATAAAAGATAAAAGGCATGAATGGGCTTGGAAACATTTGCATTCATGACAAGGTGCAGCTCACCCTCTTCAGAGGTACCCATAGGTAAGCCATACATTTCAATGCTTTCACTGCACCTATTTGCCCAGACATCCCTTACCACCTCATCCACTCACATGGCCTGGATTTTGTCTTCACCTAGGGAGATCCCACATCCAACGAGCACTGGCCCAATAGGACGTCCTAGCATCCCCTCCAAACTTGGCTTGTGGAATAACATAACATCGTTGAGCATTTGTCCGGGTAAAGGGGGTTTCATGCACATGTTTAATAACTTGATGATTAGATGTGATTGACATTGCTATGATCATTGTGACTTATGAGCCCATGGAGGGCGTATATGTTGATGTTGCAGGGCCACACTCGATGGACAGACCTACACATGGGGAGATGATTAGTTCGGACCTCCATGGGGCTAAAATCCCACCAGATGGATGCTGAGACCCCAGCTAGGGGCAAAGACAGATCAAAGGATTGCGCTAGAGAGAGAGGGGGACGTTTCACTAGGGACAGCCTGGCAGGCCTGGACCCAGGGGGGTTGTTCCCTTTCCACCATGATGTAGGCCTTGGAAGGCCCATGGCGTCACCCATGTCACCCATGACGTCACCTAGCGTTTTGGATGTTTTGGAGGCAGTTGTGTGCCAAGTGGCAGGTTTTTGAGGCCCAAGGAGGCCTAACGTTTTGCTCCAGGAGGCCAACGTTGCCCAGAAAGGGCCTAACGTCACTCTAAAGGGGCACGACGTCACCTTTACAGCTTGTTTTAAGGTTTAATTATGACATTTAATGTAAAAACTGGATATTATTTGTAACTGGCCATGTCGGCCTTTTTGACCTAATTCTGGTCATTAGTATTGTATAAATAAGAGGAAAATCACTCTTATTATTCATCATCTTTCACTCACACTTGTGAGGACTGAAATTTGCGCCCTCCTTAGGGTTTCTTGGCTGAAATTTTAGGCGCACTTGTTGAAGGAGGCTTATTTTGGATTATTTTGGCAAAGTTCTTGGTGGATGTGTTCAACTAGGGTTCTTCTTGATGAATTCTTGATGTATGTAAGTGAAGTTTCTGCAATTCTTCTTAATTGAATGGTTATAGTTTTATTTATCTTGCATTTACATTCAAGATTATGAAATTGCTTGATTAAACCCTAGGAAGACTAGCACATGTTATTGTCCTAGCTTCAAAAGCTTTCACCTACTAGATCTTGTCAAAAGGCCATTCTTCTTGAAGGATGAGCTAAGGCCTTGCCATTGCAACACCTTATCATCCATTGCTTCATCTTAGCCGATTTTGCTTCATTCATTGAGTTGGAGAGGGAGGAAATCTACTGAGGCCTAGGGTTACCTACACCTTAGTAGCTAGTTTCCCCTTAGGGTTTGATAATTGGAGCCTTGGGTTACCAACACTCCAATTCATCAATCTCTCTTGTCGTTAACTCTTCTAACATCATTTTTCTTCAACATTTGCTGCTACATTATTGACTCCATTTGCCCTAAAAGCACTAGTCTAAGTCCTCTTTTGAGTAATTGATCAAAAAAACCTTCAAAACCTATTCTTTAAGCAACCTACTAACACTTTCTAACCCTAGAATAGCCTAACCTACTAACAATATTGTTGTTGTTACTATTGAAACATTTATTTTTTCTAAGCTTTGGACTTAAATAAGTTTAATTCTCGTTAAATAAAGACAAACACACACTCAGATATCACCATGGATGAGGTCTTCCGTTGGATACAACGATCATAAGCTCTTAAAAGTTATGAAGCCGCCCACTAGTTAAAGGGTCAAATCGTTAAAAACAATCTTCAAAATATCGGGTTTCGGGATTTCACAGGCCTAACAGTCCAACATATAAAGAGTCCCAATGTCCCGACATGCGAAGTCGTGAAACTACGATAAGTTTTAAAGCCATGTTAATTAAGACGGTAAGAGAGATTAGTACTAATTAATCACATCGCGACTTTGCGATTCGGGAATTCTGCCCAAATGACAACTTAAAATCCCAATACACAAAGTCACGAAACCTTTATTAATCGCGATTAATTAAAAAGTTAAACATGATTAATATTACTTAATCAATCGCAAATTTCGCGATCGTGGGGTCCTTAAATCAAACTGAGTCAAAGATAGTAAATCTTTTCGCATTTCGGAAATCGGGGGTTTACCATTCATTACATTCAAAAACCCCGAAACCCGAGGTCTCGAAAGCTTTGAGTTCTTAAGCATGATTAATTTAACTTTTAAATGAAAATTAACGATGTAAATTTGATATTTCGCACATTCCGTTTCGGGATATTTCAATGTTGTTACATCCAAAACTCCCGGTCGCGAAATGCTGAAATTTGGTAACGGATCAACGAAAATATTTCCTAGCGTAATGTGCGTATCTCCAGATGTACCCTCCTCATTAAAACAAATAAATTCATCAGCCATAGAAACACGCTCGAATTAATGCACAATGAGAGCGAATAAAAGTTTTCTATTTCAAATTTCATTCTTACTTTCAGCAAAGTAGTAAGTTTAACTAAAGAAAAGCTTACGCATTCTCCTCTGTAACAGGTATTTGCATTTTATTACAGGCATCATGGTACCCAGGAAAACGTTGAAGAAGAATGATGAGGCCGATGAAGGCTCAAATCCGAACGCAGACGTCCTATCTGATACCATGTCACATGCTGTAGATTCAATTAGGTCCTGGATGCAGATTTTCGAAATCTTGGAGCGCGAAGTCATAAATTGCCTAGATGATTCTGGAGATGAAACGACTGACAAGCTCGGAACTAAACTCAGAGTTATAGCAGAGTTTGAACTTCATAAAATAGCTACACGGCCGAAGCTCATGCCATACAACGATATGATAAGCTGGGCTCTGGAGAACACCGATGTGCAGACCAGAAGCATCTTAAATCACCAAAAGGCCGTTGTTGACTCTTTCAGGCCGGAACATATCCAAGTAATGTACAAGCTATCCCCTAATCTTAAATATATTTATAATGTTGCATTCCTAGCGGAGTTTCAACGAAAAGAATGTGCAGAATGTGACCGAACCTACCCAGATATAGTTAAAACATGGTGGGGAATTCCAGCAAAATTCAGAGCTGATTCTCATGGTGTTTATTCCACCGCATCATTAAATGAATATATGGTCTATGTAGCCATGATGCTATGTAGAATATTCGGAAGGAAAAGCCCTACTCATTTTCCGGTGGAATGGGTATCAATCATGCATGAGTTAGCCGAGGGTTTCACTTTCGACTAGGCTAAGATTCTGTCAGATAACCTAACCAAAGAAATTACTGAGTATCAAATGGCAAAGTCAAAAGGCCAACCTGCCCCTTTTTATATGTCTGCGTATGTCATGGATGCCATCTGTTACATGACTCCATTTCCATTGATGAATTGGAGTTGGAACCCAACCTGTGCATAACCTATCCATTTTTATCATTCTAAACTATGGGAGGAAAAGGTCAAAGATTTCTTTTATGAAATCTGTCATAATGTAGTGATCCTTGTTCATCAAACATTATATGGTTATTCACCCCCTCGGATTTCAGAGCAAATTATGGGGAACCTTAAAACAATTGCAGATTGGTTTATTGAAGAGAATTTCTCTTATATCAGGGTTTTCGGATGCTCAATTTCCCCTCACGCTCTACCAAAGTTTATGCCTGACAGATTGGTGTGCAGAGAAGTGGCTTACCAAACGGTAACAAGAGGCATTCGCAAAGAGCTAAAAGCAACTCAGAAGAAATTTTGGCCAACGTACCCTTTACAGGTTGGAAGGTTTTCATTGCTGAATTTTGGCCATTTCAAGGTAGAGGCTGCAACTTTAGAGGATGTCAAACTGGTAGACATCGAATTCAGAAGGCATGAAATCCATATCAAATTGTGGGGAATCACCTAGCTCAATGCAATATGAAAACATATGAGCATGAAGACTCCCCCTATGACGATATATTCAAGGTAATCAGAGCTTATGAGGAGGTACTAGACAGAGTCCAAACGTTACCCCCTAACCAACAGGCCAACTTTTTCACTTTCCAGAGACACAGACGAAGTGGGTTGCCCAAGATACTACAGGGAGAATCGATAATCACTCCTCCAGAACATGGATCTATACCTCCAGGTTTTGAGCCAAAGTCTTCTGGTAAACAGACTACCGAGGAATCCCCAAAGAATACTGAAGTGTCTTCACAAAGATTAGAAATCTCGTAGGCAGAACATCTAGAGTCGCAGACAGAGGTTCAATCTGAGACACTTCTAAAACAGAATCAAGTGATACTCCCTATATTGCCAGCTACTCCTGCTGATGCTTCCAAAACAACAAAAGGAACGCAATTCACAGAGGTAGGCAGTCCTATTACAACATTAAACCCTTTACAGTCAAGTTTTGGGACTCCCAGTCTTGAAGTTATATATGCAAGTGATCTCGCCCCGATCCCGCTTGAAGAGATACCTCCTTCAAACTTTTTCTTTAGCACAAAAAGGAGGGCCATAGTCAAAAGAGAATCGCAGCGAAAAGAGGGGATAATAACCAAAAGGCAAAGGATGATATTTGATGGACAGGGCTTGGAAGATTCAGAGCTCGCCAAGGAAATGGCTGTGATGTCCTGTCCCCAAGAGTAGGCCAGCAGGGATTGACTTAGTAGTCTATATGTTCCCGTAGACTATAGTCAGGCACAAACAGGGAACAAGATGGAGAAATAAGGAGGAATTAACGGCTAAACGATGAATTAAGCCAAAATACTTAGGAAAGTTCACTTAAGCCTAAGTCAACGAAGAATTAGAATGAAAAGGTGTTAAGGGGGGACTTAATTGACAAATAAATCACTTTAGGAGGAAAGGCGCCTAGGTTAAGTGAGGTCAACGGAGAATTAGATCGGGAAAGATATAAAGGGAGGAATTTGACCTAATTCCTCATTATGCATTGTTATGATTTGATGTTGAGAGTTCTGAGAGGAGGAGGAGAGCCGACCTTACTGTTTTGTGGATTTCTGGAGGAAACCACCACCATTGATCAGTTTCGGTGTTGAGAGACACACCCTAGCCCGTCGGAGATACCATCCAGGTATTTCACCGTTCATTTCAGGAGTATTCATTGTGGAGGGCGCAGCTCAGTCAAGGAGGGCGCAAGCTATTTTGAGGATTCAGAGATCTGCAATAGACCTGTGTCCCGATTGCAGATTCGTTCCGACCCAGTAGAGATCCAGCCAGGGCGCTTCCATTGAGCCATCTATCATCAGATTCCGACGGTGGAATCTTGCAGATCGATTCATCCAGCTATTCAGGGCGCAGTCATTCCGGACAGACATTTGGCGTTGCATGCAGATGTTCCAGGGCAGATCCGGACAAACCCTTCCGACCCATTTCATCATTTGACGAGACGATCGTTTCGAGCCATATAGCAGCAAATTCCGACTGTGGAATCTTTTGGGGCACATTCAGTGTCCCAGGAGGGGCGCAAACCCCCCAGGGGTCCAGATCCAGTGCCGTAGAGGTCCGTTCCGAGTTTCGACAGACGTCCATTCCAGTATAGAGACAAGGGCGCATCTATTGGAGCAGTTTCGAGCACATTCTGACGGTGGGTTCTTCAGGTCGAGTTTTCCAGCTGGTAGCGGTTACCGTATTTCGCCGGAATCGCACATTTTTGCCGATCTATCTGTGCATGCATCAGATCTGCTATCTTCTTATGATCACGGGTATTTTTGTTATTTGATTGTATTCTAGTACAGATCCAGGAGATCTGACTGACATCTAGACTCTATTTTTCCAGTAGGCTATTGTATTTGCATGCTTGAACCGTTATTATTCATGATATTGAGCAGTTGACATTCTATACTCTTGCATGCACCCTTATATGATTGTTAAACATTAAATATGCAACATGCACATGTAATAACCCACATGCCCTTGCAATAACCAACATGCAACCACAATAACCGAAGAATATCTCAAACACACGACTAAAACGTATCCAGAAACCCCCAGTGTATCAGATCTGCATGCCAGAGCATTAGAACAGTAGCGAATATCTTGATCAGCCGGATCAGGGATATTTCAGTGGTATCAGAGCTTTAGTCCTGCCAGCCTGTGACTAAAGATCATGAATCCAACAGAAGAACCAGATGGCCGTGAGCGCGAAGGTGACAAATATGTCACGTACAACAGGCGTAGGGGAAGAAGGGACAGGCCCAACTTTCCTCTCTTCCCTCCCAGTTCAGAGGGAGAGGAAGAGGCACTTAGAGAAGCAGAGCGACGAGCAGAGCGCGAGGCTGAGAAGAGGCTAGGTGACAGGTATGAACGACCAGAGGGCAATGGTAAGGCCCCCGTGGATCCAGACGTAGCCTTCATGCAGATTATCAGTGACATGCTAGCTAGCCAGCGGACCATGTCTCTGTCTTTGGCTCAGGTAGCGGATAGACTGGCTATGGTAGACATTTCGGGCACACAAGGCCCACATGCAGCGCATGGGAACTCAGGGGCGGGCAGTAGACCCCAGTCACCCACTCGCATGTATACCTCTGCGAGTAGGATTCCACGTCCGTTGTTTCCTAGTTTCCAGAGGGAAACCCCGGTAGCAGCTCAGATACCGATAGCACAGAGACCGCCCACACATGCAGAGGACATTGCAGAGTATCGGAGAGAGTATGCGGCCTTGGGCCATGACTTTCATCAGGACATGACCTTAGTCGAGTATTGTGGACTCAAACTCAGGAACCGTCTTAGAGAGCCACAGAGGGGACAAGAGCAACAGCAGCAGCAGGGGCATAACATTGACTTCATCCGAAAAGTTGGTAAACTCACCATACCTTCTTTTGACGGATCATCCAGATGCACTGCCAGAGCTTGGGTACAGAAACTAGATACCTACTATAAGCTCAACCAGATGACCGAGGCAGAGGCCATCAGTTTCGCCACCCTACACTTGGAGGGTGAGGCACACAAGTGGTGGTATCATGGATTGGTGACATTGGGTCACAATCACATCACCTCCTACAGAGAGTTCACAGAGAGGCTCATGGATAGATTTGATAGGAGGGATCCAGAGATCCACTTCAGAGATTTAGCCTAGTTGAGACAAACTGGCACAGCAGAGGCATTCATCTTGGAGTTTCAGAGAGTAGCAGTGGCAGTGACAGACATATCTGAGCCGTGATTAGTCATGCTATTCACCGAAGGGCTCACAGAACCCTTGAGAGGTTGTGTGAAGGCATACCGACCTCATTCCTTGCAGGATGCCGTCCGATGCACTAGAGATTTGGCGGATTCGGTGCCAAAAACTAAACCTTTCACTAAACCCTTTGTACCACAGAGAGACAAGGATCCAAAGAATCTTCCAAGGGAATGGAAGGGCAAGCCCAAGTTGGATGATGATACACAACGGGAGTTGATGAGGAAGAAGCTTTGCTTCTCCTGTAGAGATCCTTGGGTCTCCGGGCATAGATGCATGGGGAAGGGACAGATCCACTATATTGAAGTGGAATCAGGCAGTGAGGAGGAGGATGAGGATATTCAGGCACCGACAGACAGTGATTTAGAGACTGAGACCACGCATGAGCCAGAGCAGCAGCCGAAGAAACCTCAGATACCGGCAAGGGCCCAGCCCCAGGAGGAGGCCAAACCTCATAGAGAGGTGAAAGGGGGAACCATAGCCACCCTTTCAGGAATACCCAGGTACAATACTCTCAGGCTCAAGGGCCTTGTACAAGGGCAACGCATGACAGCTTTAGTTGATGGTGGGGCCACCCACAACTTCATAGATGCATCCTTGGTAGCCAGGAGGGGGTTACGCACAGAGGAGTTTGTTGGATTCCATGTGGCAGTGGCTGATGGATACACGATGACATGCTTGGACATGATCCCTGACCTAGAGGTCAAACTTGGCAACTACACCCTGACTGACACATTTTATGTAGTTGACCTATCAGATACGGATGCCGTGTTGGGAGTACAGTGGTTATATTCATTGGGG
>ML844272.1:22877-32978 GCA_009831015.1 Picea engelmannii | reverse complement strand
CCAAAAGGTGAGGTTAGGGTTTTAATTTGTGGTTAAAGATCTAATTGGTTAATGCTCTAAATATTCTAGATCTAGATCTAACACTTAATAAATCTCTAGCTTAAGCCTATTGGGCCTCATAATCAACTTAACTAGATCTCATGTATGCTTAGTTTACTTCAAAGTTAAATCTTTTCTTTTACATGCTTAGATCTATAATCTTTAATGTTTAAGTTGCTTAAATAATTGGATGGTGTTCTTCTTTCTTGCATAGATCTCTTTAAGGCCATTTGCCATATGCTCTAAGTAACTTCATTTATAAGTTGATAAGTACGCACACTTAAATCTTTTTCTTCCTCATACTTAATATTTATGTCTTAATACTCTTGAACATAACATAAGTGTGAGTTATCTCTTTTCCGTTGATAGGCAAGTTGTTCTTGCCCTTGTTGTTTTATTTCTTACTTTGCAAGCTATCTAATTGTGAAATCAAGTGGCTTGCTCTCACATAGCATATATGTGTTAATGCTCTTAAATCTCATAACTTAATCAACACATCTTTAAGGCTGAAGTGAGTTTCGGCCAAGTCACTAAATCACTATTTAAAAGTGTCATAGAACTCTTAAAACACTCCTAAAAGTCTACCTAATTCATATAATAACTTAATAGACTCTTTAGGGTATCTTAGACCACCATCTTCACCATCTAAAACGGGACTTGAGGAAAACAACGGAGGGTGTAGGCAGGAGACTGTCTCACGGCACACAGGATGTGTCATCTTCGGGAAGTACTCTTGTCTTAGGGCTGACTGAGAAAGCTAGGGTTAGCCTCGTTGCTATACTATCTTGAGCATCCAACAGTTATTTGGCAATAGGGGGAGGAGGCTTTGGTGAAAGCTTAATAAAACTTAACAATCTTAAGAAAGCTTAACAATTCAACCTTGGGCTTAATCTAATAAATACCTTGAGGGTTTAATAATTAAGAGTGAGTCATCTGTATAACACTTGTGCTTAAATCTTTAAATCTTCTTTGTTGATGTGGTAATATGTTGATGACAATCTCGTAAATGTGATGTGATGCTTTAATCTCTTTATATCCTGCACAAACACAAAATAATTGAAGTGGTTAGCTTGCTTGTTGTATTTTAGCATTCTTTGAATTGTAAATCTTGTATCTAATATTTATTTGATCAAGTTATTCTTTTGTAAGTAATATTGTAATCTATTTCTAACGAACAACCCCTTAACGTAGTTGACCCCAAGCCCAATCTTTAGGCACTAGTCTTAGTAGCCCTAGGAAAAGGTTTGCTTTACATGCTAACCCTTGCACCTTGCATTGCTGCCTTAGCATCTTAGGTTAGAATCCCCCAAGCCTTGACAAATTAAAACTAACTTCTAGAACTTAACTCTAAAACTAATCTAGAAACTAGGGACTTACCCCCCTTGGCTTCCCTAGGAGTGAGCCTAGACGGAAGAGGTTCCGGTCAAAGTGACAGCGTGCGCTGTGAACCTAGGCATTGTGCCTCCAAGGAAACACTAAGTGAGCCGGACTTAGCTCACGTTTGCAAGTGTGTATAAGGACGGCAACAAGGTGTGTAGTACCTTCGTCCACAATGCACTTTTTCCAATCCCATCAATTGCCTTTTATCTTTCTTTCTTTATATTTTCTTTCATAATAGCATAAAGAGAGATTGAAGGTCACTGCCCTGACATGGTGACCAGGTGATGGCAATGTCACCCACAAACACCTAATGGAAATGAGAAGGCTGGCTTGTGATGAGACCCCCTTTCTCTCAACCATGCAACTGAGAGCCATTGCCTTGGTTTGGTGACCAGATGATGACAATGTCATACCACTAGATATCGATGGACGTGATAGGTCGGCTTGTGATGAGACCTCCTATCCTTCAACTGAGCTTTCAAACATTTCTTTATTATATTGTGGGTCCCCTTTATTCAAAGATAAGTGTTTCATTTCTTTCTTGGGTGATCCCTAAGAGAAACATCTGGAAGGTTTATATAAGGCATTTATCTTTTACCCAATAACAACCCCTTTGGTCCTTTAGCCCCTTCTTTCCATAGAATGAGGGACAACCCCTTCTTGGGTCAATATACCCTAAAATCCCAAGAGATAAGGAAATGGAGGGGAATAATGATGGAAAGTGGTAAGTATGGTCGGGAATGGTACGATGGCTCATCAAGGGAGTTCCTAGTAGCAAACCCATTCCCAAAGAAGACCACTTACTAGGGAACATTGTCAACCACCAAGGCGAAGCAGGGCAAAAGGCATAATGTTCAAGCACATATCATGAAATGTAGAGCAATCTAAGATACAACATAATCAAATGGCTTAAATATTGAAATGATGCTCACCATAATACTGACTTGTACCTCATGGAGCAAGGCCCACTTCCTTCTGGAAGCCAGCTTGTGTGGTGGATGCCATCTACAAACCTGTGACCATCTGTGGTGGTGAGTGGGTTTCCATCTGTGCAAAGGGTACTGCTGGTGATGTAGTCTCTTGACACTCCATATCTTCAACCTGAGGGCCTCGAGACATCATCTCCTTTGCTTCATCCTGGAAACATCTTAAAAGAGCAAAAGGCAATAAATGGGTTTGGAAAAATGATGCATTGAAAACGAAGGTGCAACACACCCTCTACAAAGGTACCCATAAATGAGATACTACGATCCCTTGTATGTCATGAACCCCATGCCCAAGAGATTATCCCCGTCCATGTCACTTTGTCCACATGTCTTAGAGAGGGGCTCACCTAGGAAACACTCCTAAACTTGAGGTACGATTCACCCAATAGGCCACTTTGTCATCCCTCCCATACCTAAACTTGGAAAATTGCATAGGGTCTTTGAGCACTTGTTTATTTTGATGATGTAGCTTTTGATGTACATGCTTAGATGGCTATTTTATTGACTTGATTTACTTGTTGTAATGCATTTGACTTGAGATCCTTGGAGGGCGTATTCATTGTCTTTGCAGGACCTAGTTGGTGGACATTTTTGGAGGAACAAGCCTAGTTTGGGCTTCCTTGGGGTTTGAAGCCCACAGGTTGGATACCATGGCCCATGCACCGGACGATGATGCTAGCTTTTGGTTGCTCGAGGAGACACCATGGAGGACCTAACCCAACCCTTTGCTAGCCCAACGATTTGCTTGAGGCTAAAACGTCACCCTAGGGCTAGGGTTGTGGTGGTGGTGTTGTTGCTGCTTGACACTTGGCACGTTTTGATGGGAGAAGGCTTGGCTTGGAGGAGGAAGACCCAGATAATGGCCCTTTAGAGGATTACCAATGCAGGTAGCTGCTATACGCTAGCCCACCTGGCTTCTATCTCCCTCGCTTCCCTTCACAACTTTCCCCGGCCCTACCCAGTCACACTTGGATGAACTCTCTTCACCCGTTGCCAAGGGCCCTTCTGGCATGTAGGGGCTAGGTTATGTCTCTCAAGTCATCTTCTAGGCCTCTGAAGGTTCATCTCTCTCATTCGGCATGCGGGCCCTTGGCATCCAACATGTGAGCTTCAAGCCCCATGGAAGCCCAAGCTAGGCTTGTTCCTCTATCCACCAACTAGGTCCTGTAAAGGCAAATAAGCACTCCCTCCAAGGATCTCAAGTCGAAATATCATGATGAGTCAATCAAATCAATAAATGAGCCACCTAAGCATGTGCATCAAAGATTACCCTATCAAACAAGTAAGTGCTCAAAGACATTATGCGACTTGCCAAGCTTGGATATGGGAGGGTTAACAAGGTGTCCTATTGGGTAGATATTTCATAGGTCAAGGAGTGTTTCTCAGGTGATCCCTTTCTGAGCCTTGTAAAGTGGATGAAGTGGTTAAGGATCAAGACTCATTGGGCATGGGCTTCATGACATACAAGGGGTTGTAGTGTCTCATTCATGTGTGCCTTTGTAGAGGGTGTGTGGCACCTTCGTTTGCAATGTACTTTTTCCAAGCCCATTTTCTTGCCATTCATTGTTTCTTTCATGATTTAAGGACAAGTTGAAGGCCACTGTCCTGTTGTGGTGTCCAGATAATGACAGTGTCACTCAGAAATACCTAGGGGAAATGAGAAGGCTGGCTCGTGATGAGACCCCCTTTTGCAATTGAGAGCCATTACCCTGGCTTGGTGACCAGATGATGGTAATGTCATACCACTAGATATCCATGATCATGATAGGTCGGCTCGTGATGAGACCTCCTATCCTCCAACTAACCCTTTAAGCATTCATAATCATTATTCTAGTGGGTCCCCCTTTTCTTACAGATAAGCGTTTCATTGCTTTCTTGGTTGATCCCTAGGCGAAGCATCTGGAAGGTTTATAAGTAGGATTTTCTATTTTACCCAACAACAATCCCTCTGGGCCTTCAACCCCTTCTTCCCATCGAATGAGGGACAACCCCTTCTTGGGTTAATACACCATAAAATCCCAAGAGATAAGGAAATGGCGGGAAATAATGATGGAAAGTGGTAAGTATAATCGGGAACGGTACGATGGCTCTTTAAGGTAGTTCTTAGTAGCAAACCCATCTCCAAGGAAGACCACTTACTAGGGCACAATGTCAACCACCAAGGTGAAGCAGGGCAAAAGACATAATGTCCAAGCATATGTCATGAAATCTAAAGCAGTCCAAGATACAACATACTCAAATGCCTCAAATATTGAAATGACACTCACCATAATACTTGACTTGTACCTCATGGAGCAAGGCCCATTGCCTTCTGGAAGCCAGCGGGTGTGGTGGATGCCATCTTGAAAATCGATGACCTCTGTGGTGGTGAGAAGGGTCTCCATCTGTGCAAATGGATACTGCTGGTCATGTAGTCCCTCGACACTCCATATTTGCAACCCGAGGGCCTCGAGACATAATCTCTTTAGTTATCCCACAAAATGGGGACAACAGGCGGCTCACCTGCAAGTCCATCCTAGTGCAACTTGGAGGGTAATACGGCCTCCTCTTCTTGAAGATATCCTTTTTGATGTCCACACTTGCTCTATTAGATGAGATCACCACTTGGTGGGCAGCAAAGACACTTTACCCACTGAAGCCAAGTGGCTGTCCTATTGAGCATTTGAGCAACAATTTCCCCATCTACCATAGAAATCTGGGATGCTTTTCCTCTGAGCAGGGAAGAATTGATGTGATGTAGTCTAGCAGATGCATTCACACTGGTAATATATTTGTACTGTAGTTTTCTTGCACTTCAGGGCACATCTTTGGTGCTGTTTGGGTGACTTGGTTCAAAATGACGACTCACATAGTTTATTGTATTTTGTAGGAGACTTGGTCAAAGATTATCAGCGTCCAATAGTGTTGTATTCTTGATATATCTAGTACAATAGTGTACAACATGTGTATGGTTTTGGCAATCGCTTCTTATGCTTGTGTACTTTATCTTTCTCGTGTTTTACTTGTATGCCAATATTTTTTTCAATGCTGTCACTATGTTCATATCAACTTTAATGACATATACTCTATAATGATTACAAAATGCATGCATTATGTATAAATTTATAAAGAAAAAACAATGCTTATAAGTTAGACTCAGATAAGTACTTTTCAAAGAAAATACAGGATTCAATGATAGATTTCAATAAATGCCCCATTTTGGGTAATTGCATTTTTTTTCCTCCTTGCATCATTTTTATGCTTGTGATTATTACTAGTTTTGTAGCATAAGATCCTTCTTGAGTAATGCATTGTTCCATTCATGCACTTTGTTTTTAGGGTGTGCAATGTTTTCAAGAACAATATTTTCTATTTGAAGCATTAATAAACTTGTACAAATTGTAATGCATTGCAGATTGCAGGAATACAAAAGACAAATTTCAGGGCATTGCCAACAAACTCTTCTACGAACTATGCACTTTCTCCTGATGTTCTTGAGAAAGCGATCTCGGATGATTTATCTGCTGGTTTTTGCCCATTTTTTCTATGTGCAACAGTATGGAACACCATGTAACCTTTCCATGTTTTGGTTCTTTCACTTTTTACTTCAATTTAGCTTCCATTCTTCTAAAGCTCAAAAAGTTTTATCAATAAGAATGATATCCAGCGTACATTTTTAAAATTGTGTTGTTTCATAACTATTGTTCATATGCAATACTCTAATTAATGAAATACTTAGTAACAATAGGTGTTACTGTAGCCCTTGCAGGGGTGATCGATAGTAAACATTGTTTTACGATTTTCTTGAGAGCAGTTCTACATTTGCACAAGACTCTCATTAGTCATTACTCTAGATATTGTCAGGATCTCTCATTTTAGGTCTCTTCTTGTCATATTCAGTTTGGATTTTATAAATTTAAATAAGCATATAAGGTGGTCTTGGTTTATCCCATAAATCAATGCAAAAGTGAATAGTTAAATTAAAATAGCATTTAATTGATGCAATATTGATAATGTTCTTTAGGTTATTTAATGAAAGTCTGGATAAGAAAGAAAAAAAATGATCATGTCAAGACAAATGCTTGTATTCTAGAAGGAAATGAGCCTTGCTTGGCCAAGTTATAAGTTCAGTGGGCCCCAATGAGGGGGGCACATAGAAGTCATATAACCTTGGCAGGACCACATGTAGTATAACTCGGCAAAATCCTCTACAAGCTGACATAGGGATGCCCAGCTGCACTTACACACTTCTCATCTTATTCAGTCTTATTGTAATGCAATATTAGCTCTAGAATTCTCTATATGCCATATTGAGGCACTTAATCAAGAATCAGGGAATCCTAAAGAAGTAAGATGCTACCTGTTATCGTCTAAATCTGCACTTAAGAAAATATTTAAGTCCAATATGAAGATGCGCATCTAGGGGAGTGTAGAAGTGCCACCCATTGTCACCTCAATGGCTACTTTCCTCTCTTTAGGTGGGCTCTTCTATGGCGCAAGGGGGGATTCCCTAGTAGGATTGTCAAATCTGTCCTTGAACTCAAATATAACTTACAAATATGACAAAACAAAAATTTATGGTTTTCAATAAGTATTACTGGTGCTTTCAAATATACAAGTGCCTTGACCAAAGGGGATGGAGTCGGGAGATTTATGAATTGATTGGAATTAACTTCAACAGCAAATAACCCAGCAAAACCCACGAATCTGCACTATTTTACAGGTTATAACAGATCTGTATTCACTTTACAACAATTATTAATGTCCAAATAGATACATTAACACAGATCTAGCTTGCTTGCATTAATTAGTTGACATCAGATGTGAAGATGAAGCAGCAGGACAATTTTCAATTGAATTACAACCCTCAAAACATTACATTCTCGGATCTGGTATCAATCTTAAGTGAAGAGGATCAAAGAATTTCTCTGTTGAACACTTCCTTCACCAGCGAAGACCAACAGAAATAGCCAAGTATAATATTCCAGCAAAGAAATCAAATGCAAACATGAAAGAATAAGCCTTACTCGAATGCTACAGCCCTGAAAATTATTGAAGCAATCCCAAATCTGCTCAATATTAGCTCCTTAACTGTCAGTGACCACCAATGTTCTAGATCCGGGACCTGCAAAGAAAACCCAAGTGCTCAAATCTCCAAAAGCCCTCTTAGACCTTTGGATCGAACCTTCCTCCAAAGAATGATGCGCCCCCCTGCTGGAAACCCTCAAGGGTACGGCCTGCTGCTCTCTTCGATGAGTGATGGTACCTGTGAGTGCTGTAGAATGGTGTGGGTGGAGTATTGCATCCCTGAGACCAAGCTTGGAACAAGATGGGTGGAATATTTCACCACCGAGTTGTTCTCTAGGGTTTGTATTCTCAAAACCCTCAAAACTGTGTGCTCAAGAGCCCAATAGAAAAATGCATAATAATCCAAGATGAGTGAGAGGTGCGCCCTAGGCTTTCCTTTATACCTCCTTCTATTCCTCTGTTGAGTTAAGTTAACCTTTAGGTTCAACTCCTAACTCAACCTCAAGCGCTCTAATCTTCCAGTGAGTTACTTTTTACCTTTTCAAGTCAACTTCAAATTATAACATTGAGTTTAGCTGACTTTTCCCCATGCTGCATGAGACTATAGTCTAGTGGGGATGACTAGACTACTGAGTCTCTCCAAACCTCTTCATCAAGAGGTGGGGGACATTATAGTACAAATTTGAAAGCAAACTATTCTAGCATGAAATGCAAATGGTATATGCAATGAATGCAAATGCCTACTTACCTGTCGGCTGAATGCTAGGTGTAGTCAAACGACCAGTGAAACCATCCTAGCAATGTCTCACAATACCTGCCTTTGTGCTTCATCATAAACCAAAACAGTGATAAGTTAAGCACAAAAATAACATGGGTTAGAGAATGTATCGTATCATCGGGAACCATAAAGTCTAACTCACGGAGGCTGGTGGGAGGGATAAAATCATGCCAAGTCACTCTCTGAGGAAAGTGCTCAATCCACTTCAGTAAGGGATCGTGAAAAGTCAAAGGTTCAAAAAATTGACTCATAGGGTCTGAAAGCTGGCTACCTAGGATGTCCTCACAATCTGAAACCCTGGAAGGGATTGACAAGGATCTAGACGATGACTGAAAAACTTTCAAGGGAAGGTTGAAAGGTTGAGATGACAGACTTTTTCTTGAGGTATTCAACCTACCCTTGAACTCTAGGGTTTGCCTCAGAGGAAACTCAATACAAAAGACATATTTCCCAATTATACCTTTAATGACACAACAAGGTAAAGTAATCGGAGGTGGCTGGAGAAAGTTGTCACAAGAATCCTTCTTTAGGAAAACAATGTCCTTACTCCTATCAAGACCTGAGCACAGTGGTGGTTGATAATCCTCTTCATGGAATGAATCCAAGTGCTCAGAGGAGTACTCATCAAAATACTCAAGGTATGACCGAAAATCATCAGGAAAATATGGGACTAGGTCAACCTTGGGCATTTGGAAAGTATCTGTAATTATATCATCTCCTTGTTGCCATTGGTCAAAATCAAGAGTAACCTGTTGTGATAACTGTAAAGGCAACACTTGGAAATGATTCTTGTTATCCCTGATTTTTAGGGATAACCAGGAGATCATGTCTCGAGGCCCACAGGTCCTAGACATGGAGTATCGAGAGCAGGATTGACCTGAGCATGGCCCTGGAGGGCCCATCCTTTTCTTCTTCCATCAGCTTTATCTTGTCAGCAATAGCAGCATCCATCACCATCGGCTTGGTCTTGTATCAGACGAGGTTCTTGCTCCATGAGGTAATTGGTCTAGGTATCATGGTATGTGTCACTTTTGATCATTAAAACCTTTAAATATATGCATCTGATTCCTTTTATCTCTAACAACTGCTTGGATCTTACATTATCCCACTTGACCATGCTCTGGGAGATTGACAGGGCATCCTAGCAAGCCTGTGTCCATAGGTTTGGGTTTGCCATTGGGGGATTTTTGAAAAGCCATCGTCCGCTCCCCTCATAGCATCACTTTTTCATCTTATCTCCCGCTCACTTGTCCCATTCCCCTTGTCCGGGCATTGGGTTGACCTGTTTGTTGGATTGCACCTTATCTCTTGGGAAGAAGGGGCTAAAGGCCCAGAAGGTAAAAGCAGTCGGTAAAGATAAAAGCCTAGAAACAAAACCTCGAGGTGCTTCGCCCAGGGATCCCCGAGAAAGGCAATAAAAAGCCTCTCAGTAAGAAACAAGAGGGACCCGGAAAATATAAACAAGATCTAGTCAAGAGGATAGGGGGTCTCATCACGAGCCAACCTATTAGGTTCATGGGTACCTAGCAGTATGGCATTGCCACCATTTGGTTACCACGCCACGACAGTGACCTTTGGTTCCATGGCCAAGGGAAAGAGGGTCTCATCACGAGCCAACCTTCTCATCTCTGTGAAAGTACTTGTGGGTAACACTGTCAGTTCTGGTCACCATGCCAAGGCAGTGTCCTTTGGTTAGCTCTTGAATAAAAAGAAAAAGAAGAAGAAAAAGCAAACAAAAGAAAAGAATAAAGGCAAGAACAGGCTTGGAAAAATTGCATCCATGATAGGTACAACTCACCTTCTACAAAGGCACCCACAGATAACATCATGCATCCCTGGCTCTCACTTCACCCACATGTCTGGACATCCCCTAGCCACATCACCTCACTTACATGGCTTGGATGAAACCTT
>ML844271.1:6621-21356 GCA_009831015.1 Picea engelmannii | reverse complement strand
GAGTACCCAAACAAGAAAATAATTCTATCCAAAAATGTCCAGTGAATATGGGATCTCTATCATTTACAATAATCTTTGGGCTGCCAAAGATTATTGCTCAAAGAATATATAAAGATTATACAATAATGGAGATCAAAGAATTGCTCCATCTGAAGTATCCATGTGATTGGATCCTTGCCATCAAACTTCCTCATATCAATCTTAGGAATGTTGTTGGTCTTCAAACCAAAGTTGGAGTTTCTCCATTCTTGATTCACCTTCCTTGTGTCCTCATCATGAATTTCATGGGATGCATTTTCACTTTCAGGCGTTTTCTCTGTTATAAAAATTTTCAATACTTCCATGATCTCCCCTTTTAAACCATCCATCTTAGTATCCAACTTAGCTTCCATTGAATCCATCTTAGTATCCAACTTAGCTTTCATTGAATCCATCTTCTTTTGTAGTTCATTTATGTCCTTACACATTTCTTCACCTTCATCAAGAGTCCAAGTAGTATTTTCTGGAGGCTTATTTGGTGTAGAAGTTCCCTTTTTTGGTGGCATGTTGGCCAAGTATCACTTTTGAACCTTGATTTTGCGGTGGTTCTGCTAGACAATATTTATTCTATTGTATCTCCCAAGTTTCGGCCCTTCTGGGCATGAAAATTTCTTTTATGTAGTTCTCTAATATTTATTCTCTACAATGCCATAGGCCTGATCAAAATTGGATGTGTCAAATGGAATTTATGGTAACTTCCCCACAACTTGTCGAGTTTTGTCCTTTCTAGGAGATCTCACTTGTATAGTGTTCCCCGCACAAAATAATTGATATAAAATTCTAAAACTCACATCAAAAATACTGCAGACTGTTCACGATCCAATGAAGCTAGTCTTACTCAATTTAGATACTCTAGGAAGAATTTATGATTGTTTTACCTGGAACACCTTCTTGACACTAGTCAATAGAACTAGTCAGATACCCTATCTTACACAGGGTGTATATACAAATTTGCGATGACCCGGAAGATGAAATATTTACCACATATACATTACTTATTTCTATAAATAGCCTCCAGAGTTCAAGGTCTGAAACATTACAAAAACATTTTTATAGTGAAAATTTTGCAATGGCTCAGTTCAGGATGATTCTAGAACCCTATCTTGTGCAGGCTGTATCTCTGAAAGTATAAGGCCTCAGGAGATGAATTTTTATCCCGACGTACCCTGATCTTCTTGATAAATATCCTCCAAGCCATTCCTCCTGAAACATTGTATAAAACAAATTATAGCCAAAATTCCAAGGTGTCTCAGATGTAGCAATGAAACCCCAAGACCTTGAGCTCTGATACCATATGTTAAGAACCAAATATCAATATAACATAGAAAAACCTCAGAAAAAGTACTCAATGCCTTGAAAAAGAGATAATTTCAGATAATAAGCCTCTTCGAGGGGGCAACCTCCTTTTACCCCACTTAAATGTTCAAGTCCAAGATGATTCAAAATGAAAATGTCTCCTTAGTATATATAGAAGACTAGGAGGTATAATTACAACTAATGGCCTAAAGCCGACATAAATAAAATAACATTACTAATATAATATGCCCCAATTAAGGGGTAATGAGCCAATATTAGGGCTTAACATAGGGATGTCAACCCATGGGTTTACCCATGTTTAGGACCATTTTGTAATGTATAAATAGAAAGCTAGGCGATGTAAGTAAGGATGGAAAGTGTGTGATGCTAAGTGCTAAGTGATATTAATAGTTGTGCATGCTTTGTGCATGCTATGAGAGACATTCAAGGTTGAGTGCAAGTGACTGTAAAAGACTATGTAAAGGCTTTGTGTTGTAACCTAGCTCAGGGAAGGAGGATCTAGCAAGGTACACATAGATCTCCTGTCCTATGCTGAGTAGGATTTTGTGGCTCTGTGCATGTAGAATATTGACAGAAGGAAATAAAAGAGAAGAAGAGTTGGTGGACGTATCCCTAGGCTGGGGGTGAACCACATATATCCTGTGTTTCTATGATTTTTTCGATGTATTGATGTGTTTATGTGTTTACTTTCTTAATTGATTTGATATAGATGAATGATAGATAGATCTGTTGATTCTTTTTGCTTAATAATATGGATGAATGCTATATTTAACCTATGTGAATGTGCTTAATGCTTGAATATACTAGATTTGGGTGAATACTGTGATGCTATGTAATTAGGGTTTGATCTGCAAAGTAGATACTGGTTAAATATTGATGAATTGTAACTGCTAAGTTCTTTGATAGAGTATTGTGATCATAGATCTATGTCCCAGCTAAGGTTGCAGACACTAGAGTCCTACAACCACCCCTTCCTCTACCTTGGGCCAGACTTCATTTGCTTCGCAGGTGTTGCCAAAAGGGTTGGTAGTTAGGGTTTTGTTGGTGCACTCGTGAGCATTGAACCCTGGGTCTGTCCCTGTGCCAACACTAATCAATAACATGATTAGCATCAGGTATATATTTCTTGAGAAATGATACATGGAATACATTATGAGTAGACATAAATGCAAGCAATGCAATCATATAAGCTATTGGACCAATCCTCTCTAGGATTTCAAATGGCCCACAATAGTGAGCTGCCAACTTTGAACAATTTCCCAACTTCATGGAATTTATGTTGGCTTTCACTTTCAAAAATGCATGGTCCCCAAATTTAAATTCCCTGTGAGTTCTTCCCTTATCAACATAGTTTTTCTGTCTGTCTTGGGTAGCCTTTAAATTTTGTTTTATTTTCAACATTTTCTCCTCCAATTCCCTAAGTAAATATGGCCCAATCACTGCTCTATCTAGTGGGTTATCCCAACTTATCAGTGTGTTGCACTTTCTGACATAAAGTGTCTCAAATGGGCACATCTTTAGAGATTCTTGGTACCCATTGTTATAAGAAAACTCTACTAAGTGTAGGTAGTCCTCCCATTTTGATGGTTTATTCATAACATACATCCTCAACATATCCTCAATCACATGATTCACCCTCTCTGTTTGTCCATTTGATTCTGGATGATAAGTTGTACTAAAATTCAAATTTGTTCCAAATCCATTAAATAATTCCTTCCAAACATTTGAGGTAAATTTTGGATCTCTGTCAGCCACAATTGTCTTGGTATGCCATGTAATTGAGCAATTTCTCTCATATAAATATCAACAATGTTGCTTTCCTTGTGAGTGAGCTTAACTGGAATAAAATGGGCAGCCTTAGTAAGCTTATCCACCACTACCATGATAGAATCATGTTGCTTGTTTGTTCTGGGAAGTTTGGTGATGAAATCCATTGTTACAACTTCCCATTTCCACTCAGGAATAGGTAATGGTTGTAGCAAATCAACTGAGTATCTATGCTGAACTTTTACCTTTTGACATTGCAAACATTTGGAAATAAAATAAGCAACTTCTTTCTTCATCCCTGGCCAATAATACTGGCTCTTGAAAGCTGCAATAATTTTATAATAACTTGAGTGCCCAGCATAAGGTACATTATGCATTTCTCTCAATACCATATTTTTCAATTCCCGGGAATTTGGTACATAAATTATGCCCCTGTACTTCATAACTTCATCATTATCTAGCTCATATTCTTCAATTTTCTGCTGCAAATTACCTTGTTGTAATTTTTCCACTAATTCCTTGTATTGCAAATCTAATTTTGCAGCCTCTAAAATTTCATCCTTCAAATCTGATTGATACATGATAATGGTTGTAGCATGCAATTCATGCACTCTTATACTAAGTGCATCATCCACTTTGTTCTCTTTCCCCTTGATATGATTTATATCAAAGTCATATTCACTTAGAAATTCTAACCATCTATTTTTCCTAGCATTTAGAGTTGGTTGATCAAATAAATATTCTAGACCATTATGGTATGTTCTTAGCTCAAACCTTTTCCCCATGAGGTAGTGTCTCCATTCACTCAAGGCATGCACTATGGATGCCAACTCCAAATCATGAGTGGCATAGTGTCTTTCATGCTCCTTCAACTTCCTTGATTCATCATATAACAAACCCATTTTGACTGAGGAATCCACCAAGTCCTTCTTTACATGCATCTGTGCATACAATGTAGTCTTTGTTTGGGTCTACAATCCTTAGTATTGGAGCACTTGTTAATAATTTTTTCAAGTGTTGGAAACTCTTTTCACAATCCAATGTCCACTGAAACTTCACACCCTTCTTTTGTAAGGAAGTGATTGGGTGTGAAATCTTTGAGAATCATTCAATAAATATCCTATAGTAGCCTACAAGGCCAATGAATGATCTTACCTCTATCACGTTCTTTGGAACTGACCATTCTCTAATGGCTTCTATATTCTCAGGATCCACTGCTATCCCATCCTCTGAAATGATATGTCTCAAATAATGAATTTGCTTTTGATAAAATGAGCACTTGCTCAATTTGGCATACAATTGATGATCCCTTAACACTTTCAACACCATCCTCAAATGATTCTCATGTTCTTGTTCTGATTCAGAACATATAAGGATGTCATCCAAAAAGACAATGACAAACTTGTCTAAATATTCTCGAAAAACACCATTCATTAAGCACATGAAAATAGCTGGTGCATTTGACAACCCAAATGGAACCACTGTGAACTCATAATGACCATATCTTGTCCTGAAGGTGGTCTTGTTGATATATTCCTATTTAATCCTTACCTAATGGTATCCTGACCTGAGATCTATCTTTGAAAATATCTTTGCATCCTTCAATTGATCAAAGATATCATCAATCCTTGGCAGATGATAGTTGTTCTTTACAATCGCTTTATTCAACTATCTGAAATCAATGCACAATCTTAATGTCCCATATTTCTTATTCATGAACTAGACTGGGGCACCCCAAGGAGACACTCTTGGGTGTATATACCCCTTCTTTAGAAGTTCTTCAAGCTGCATTTGCAACTCCTTCAGTTCTAGTGTACTCATTCTGTAAGGAGTCTTTGACACTGGAGTTGCTCCAAGCATTAAATTTATAGAGAAATCAATATCTCTCTTTGGGGTTAGTCCCAGTACCTCCTTGAACACATATTAAAACTCTTTTAGGACTTCATAATCTTCCAATTTTGGCACCTTATCTTTAGTTGTCTCTTCCATATGAGATGCAAATATTTGACACCCTTTTCTGTAACATTTCTTCAGTTGCAATGCTGAAATTTCTCTGATGGTTACTACCCTGGGAATTCCCTGCACTTTCCTTAGGTTCCCTTCCTCATCCAATCAATTAAATTCCTTGTTATGATAGTCTAATATAGAATTATGTTGGTCCAACCAATCCATCCCAATTATACAGTCATATGAACTGAAAGGAAAGATGTTCAAATCTACCCTAGTGTTTAGTCCATTCATGTCCATAAGACATGACTTAACCATCTCAGTAACTTTTCTTTTGGCTCCGGTAGCCAGTTGAACCAACCAATATTTTCCATGCTTGCTTCTTGGTAAATGTAAACTTCCCACCATATTAGGATCTATATAATTATGACTAGCTCCTGAATCAATTAAAATAGCAATGGTTTGGTTGTTGATCATACCTTCCACTTCAATCATATGTGACTGATAATCTTCTTGCTTGTTGTCTAGGGATGCATATATCCTTGGTACATGTCTTCCCATGTCCTCCACTTTTTCATCTTGTTGTACATTGTGGACATTCCTCACTTTTTCACCTCTGTGAGAATAATTTCTGAACATATGATCTCCTTTACAACCCCAACATTGAATAGGTGGTTGCCTTAGCCTTTGACCCCCTGTCTCAATCGTTCTAGGTTCTATAGAATTTGGTTGTCCCTAAGTATTATTTCTGAAGAATGGTGACTTAGTTCCCTTCTTCCTCTAATCCATCTTGAAATTCTTTTTGTCTTACCAAGATTTTTGGAAAGTTGGCCTTGATTTTTGTTGATCATATAGGAATTTATCTTTCCTTATTGTCTCCTCCAATGTCTTGGGATCATCATACTGTATTTTTTCACTGATGAATGATGGAAATCCACTCAAATACTTTGAATCTTAACTGTTTCATCCTTGATGAACAAAACATACTTCAACAGTTCTAAAAACCTTCTCTCATATTCGTCTATGGTCATAATCCCAAGATTGAATTCAAATAACTCTTTCATTTTCTTGTCATAGTATCTCTTACTCAAGTATTTCTTTTCAAAATACTTCTTGAATTCTATCCAAGTGACACTTTTCTCTTTAATGTGTTGCACCTGCACAAGTTGATCCCACCACATGGATGCCTTTCCCTTGAGTTGATAGATGGCAATTCTACCCTCTACAAGAGAATAATAATTATGCAATTGAAAATACTTTCTCATGCCCAACATCCATGTCTTTGCATATTCATCCTTCTTGTGCTCACCATCAAATGTGGGAGGTTTGATTTTGTTCATTTCTCCTCATAGCTCATCCACCCCAGACCTATTATACTTCCTGACAGGGGATGGACTTGAGTTGTTGTGTGCCCTCTTATGGGAATTCCTCTGGGAGTGACGGTTATTTCTGCTAACACTTCTTGCTCTTCTTTTCTCATCAGGAGACCTGTGACTTCCTGATTTGCTTGAGCCACTCTCCTTATCTAATTTCTTTTCTATTTTGTTCAAGCTCTACATTAACTTCATGTTGAAGTCCTCTTGCTTCTCTTTGGCTCTCATAATCATATTTATGGATTTGGACATCCTTCTACAAAATTTTAATGGTCTCTACCATGTTCATGTTTTCATCCCTTCCTTCTCCATGTCCATTGGAGTATGTTCCTTCAATTCCCAAATGGACATCCATCCCTCTGATATCATCTTCCTGGTTGAAAGTACCATGTGCATCTTCCATTTCTCTAGACTCTGTGTTTATCTTGATCTGATCTAGTGTTGTTAACTTGCAAAATGTGTAGCCAACAAAACTTTGTCAGGCTAACTATTTCAACAATTTCATGAAATATGAACCATTCTGGTTCAATAATATATTAGAATTATTTCTTCTAATTTCTTGGAAAATTGAATGCCTAGATCAATTTTCTGGGTGAATAATTATATTCTAGTGTCTGAGAGATTTCCAACGCCTTCTCCCATGCTCAATTCTGAGTCTTGAGTAGAAAGTTATGGTTATTTGAAAATTGCCCATTAATTTTTCTATTCACCCTTCAATCTTGGCGCAACTCTGCGATGTAATTATGCATTTTTTCACCTAATCCATTGGATTTTTTTTCATAGGATCTCAATTGGGTTTCTTCAAATACATATTTTGGACAATCTGTCTAAGTTTCACCTCTTTCTGGGTTATGGGCTGCTAGTTACAGCCTACTGAAGTTCTAGGCCAATTCGTGTTTTTGGTCTGGAATGCTACAAGTACCTTCTTTTCCATATTAAACACTTTTATCATGCCCATAAATTTAATTCAGCTCTGGGATTGTCTTCTATGGTTCAATATGTTTCCATCGACTTCTCCTATGCCTCAATCTGATTCCGAAGCATAAAGTTATGGGTCTTTGAAGTTAGTTGGGTCTTAAAATTTACCCTCCATTGTTTGTGCTATAACTTTCTCATAAAAGCTCCATTTGACGAAAAATTTACACTGTTAGAAATATCTCTCCAGGCTCTTTTATTTGAGCTGTAGAGACATAGTGTACCTTGGTACAATTTTTTCTCTTGGTTTTTCAGTAGCTAAAATCGATGTTAAGGTCCTCAAAAATGCGCTACAAAAAGATGACGTTCAAATGATATAAAACATTATAGAAAATCCTTGGTTTTCTGTTGTTGTTCACCCTCTAGACGACTTCGCGTGCACAAAATTCAATCTGTACACCTATATATAGCATGCGCAACAACACCACAAGGTTAATTATGCTCAACGCATCTATAACTATTGTGCATCACTTCTCTATCATGCCAATATTTGGCGTGCACTACTTTTGTGACGCATGCCAATATCCATCGTGCACAATTCTGGTTGTTGCACTATTACCTATTGCGTGCAAATTTTGTATCACGTGCTAACATTCCACGCGCATTTCACTCTATGCACTACACCATGCAAGTTTAGTACGCCCCCACCACGCACTAATACTTAGTGCACACCATTAACTAAACTGTTGCACGACAACATATACCCACATTGCACGTGCACCAACCAAACTCCTCTATGCTCTGTCAATACTGCACACACCACACATGCCCTTATTATGTCTGTGCACAATGTGTGCACCTCAATATGCATATGCACACCGTGCAATGCTAAATTTAGCACGCACACCTGCACACCAACATTTTTCTGCGTGATGCCAAATTTTAGCGCGCGCACCTGCACACCAACATTTTTCCGTGCAGTGCCAAAATTTAGGGCGTGCACCCGCACACCAACGTTTTTCCGCACGGTGCCAAAATTTAGTGCACACACCCACACACCAACATTTTTCTACGTGACGCCAAATTTAGTGTGTGCATCATCACGCCAATATTTTTCTGTGCAGTGCCCAATTCTTACATATCAAAAGATTTTTACTATGCATCATGCATTTTTAGTGTGCTCACCTGCACGCATTCATTTTTATGTGCATCAATTCCTTGTGAATTCTGCTGTAGAAATTGGGGCTTTTTTCTAACTTTTTCCCCAATTTACCATAGACATTCTGCAACTATGGATTTTTCTCAATTTCACCTCGATGACACCTGTTGTCACAAGAGTTGGCTCTAGGTTGTAATAGAGCCAAGCCTTAGCACATTTTTAAAAAAGAAAAATTTATTTATCATTCAGAACTTGACTTGGGTTGCAGCAAGCCAAACCCTGAAAATTGATTTTGAGTGCACTTCTGACCTAATACACTCAGAGATAGTTCTCTCAATAGCGAAGGGATCTTTACTCAGGAATATTCAATAATTACAGTAAGAAGGCCAGATTTCTTATTAGAAAAGATTTTTAATCAGGTTGGGGGTTGATCCAGGAAAATAGTCCATTCGGCATGGAGTCAAGTGAAAACCATAGAAAGGAGATCATAGCGGTGATAACATTACTTTTAGAAAATGAGGCAAAGTAAGTTTATCCTTCAAATATAATAATCATGATATAATAGCAGAAAGAGAAAAGGAAAAGGCCATCACAGTGAAAGCATCTATCAAGGATGAATTTCCACTATAACTTTGGAAGAAAAAACTGAAGGCTGATAACTTGATACAGAGCACTTATCTGGAGTGAATTCTGACCAGTCACCATTGAAAACAGAACTCTTATCAACTGCATGTAAGGAGCATGTAAAAAGAATTCCAAACAGATTTTAACTTAGTCTATAAAAGAGCAGATAGATAATATGACAAAAAGAAGACATAGTGAAGGAAATGACCGTAATGAATCTCATAATTTCAAGAAAACATGTCACTCTGTATAATTCCATTCCGGGCTCTCAAAATAACTCTGCATTCCAAAAGGAGCTCTCTGCCCTAGAGCTTTCTCCCGGATTCCCCCCCCCCCTCTTTTACAATGAATGCATCTCTATATAAATTCCCTCTCTCAAAGAGGTTGAAACCGCCTCATATTATAACTGACAATTAACTAACTTCAATTGTCTTTAACTAACAGTAATCTAAACTAATTTAAAAGCACAAATAAATCCTAATTTCTAGTGAACTGCCTAAATCAATGCATGTGTTTGATTCGCCTTCACGCGCACAATTTGTAGTGATGGCCACATGTTCCTCAGATTCTGGAGTTCGATGTCTTCTTCCACCCTGTCGGAACTGTCAACAAATTCCAACAAATCCCATGATTTGGAGCGGTCTTCGATATCATCATTAATAACGAGAGCATTTTCATAAGTTGTAACAATCCCATTTTTATATCACTATCAATGATATAATTATCTCTTCTAGCATTATCGATGTCATCAAAATTACTGGTGTCCTCATACAATAAATTAAGAAGACTCCTTTTCTCTTCCAGGACTCCTTGCATCTTATCTTTGCTATTTCCAAAGTGGTTTTCTTTATTATTCCTCAGATCTACTCCTTCGACCATCTGCTTTAAAATCCCAACTTTCCAATGAGGCTTGGGATATTTCCTAATCAATTCTTCAATAGAAGAGACTTCCAGAGGTGGTTATCCATAGAATTTACTCTGTAACTCTCACGCATGCTTGGCCAAGGCACAATGCATGAGGAATTGAGAATGTGGTTGGCATCTTCCTTTTCCACCATACACTCGCTGCATCATGATGGGCTTGTTATACTTCTTTACGCACAATGCATCAGGATGTGTTTTTTATACCTCTTTATTTTGGGTGCAACTTCTGAAAGGATTTTCGATTTGAAACGCAACTATTTTAGACCAATTTGAAGTCTGCCAGATTTTCTTCCACGCAGGAGACTTCTAAATTACCAATTCCTTTAAAGGCTTATAGCATATCATTTTTCATTGAGCATTCCATCACAGTACATATATGACTTATTTAGCTAATATTGGCCTTTTTTCCGACTCAGCTAAGATGACATTCTTCTTATCATCCTGCAACTGAATGAGCTACGTATCAGGACCTTTCTATGTAAAGAATTTCATCCTTCCTTGAGATCTTGCCACTGAATATTTAACCCTGGTCCAATTCAATTGTTTCATCTCCCACATTACAATCTCCCATGAAGGGTTATCACCCATCGGCGTAATGACGGAACCATGAATCGGTTTTTGGCTTTCGGAGGAAGACGCATAGTGTGAAAAACAATTTTCAAAACCCCGAAATCACGTGATTGGTGAGTTGTGTGTGTTGTCCACATCTTTAGACAATGCGCATCCTCCAATTCATCCCGTCCATTCTCTTAATACATTAAATATCTAAATTTTTAACATGAGATGCAAGGAGAACTCTGGTGTTGTGTGAGGCCGATGAAAACTCTTTATTTCTGTTATCAACTATATTGCGTAAAACTGTCATCGAAAATGCCATCTAAAATTGCGATCATGATATAGGAAGTGTATACCTCTTTACAATCATCTTAGTGATGAGGTCGATTTGTACAAGGTGCAATCTTTATTATGCGTGAAGTGACATCTGCAACAATTTTTTTAAAATGGAAATCTTAAACACAAAGGAAGGACTGTTCGTCTGCTCCTTCCATAGATTTTGATGATCGAACTTATGCGAGTATATCATCTTCAGATATGAATGCGACTGCATTTCACCGATTCCTCTCATGGATGCAAACAAATGAAACTGTTACTCATATTGAACCCCCGATAAAAAGACTGCTCCGATCACAACACAAAGCCCCTGGTCACTGTTTGTGAAGGATCTGATCAACTCTCCAAGAGAATGTCCATATGTAGACCCTGTTAAAATTATGAGAATGAAGAGGCTTGATGGAAGTAATAGTCCATACGTTACCAATCGCAATAGTTATAAAGCATGAGTGATGATTGATGAAACTCGTCTGCTGTGCCAGAGCTGAAGACATTTTTAATGGCACCAACATTTATTGTGAAAAGGAGGCTCGCCAGATCATTGTATTGACCTGTTGGATAATTGAAAGGCTGAAGTTTCCTGTGTTATTATTGATATTCTTAGCTTCTGATTGATGAGAGCATAGATTCTTAGACTCTTCTCGAGAAAGTAGTTGTAAACTGCCCCCACAATTTCTCCAATGATCCCAAAAAACTAATACAATATCTATTGGCAAAATATGAAGCAAATGTCCAGATTGCAAGTCTCGTATTTGATATACTTAAATAGCTTCCAGTTGCATAAAGTATACCCGAACCAACATATACCTAGGAGCATTTTATTTGTTCGAAAAGTGAATAAAGCACCATTATTTGCAACAAGATCATACCTTTCACTTGTATATTTCGAACCCTGGCATGTTGATAGGCTGCTTCAAGCGCAGGTAACGTTAATAAAAAATTATTACTACTGGTGCACTGGACAGGTATCAGCTCCGCTCCTGTGCGCCATTTTAGATTTCTGTCAAAACATAAATTTCTATATTGAAATTTTACAAGTGCCTAAGTAAAATCGGAAATCTTCAATATCTGTTACAACAACACCAATTCAACCTCTATAACAACAAATCATTGTGGGTTGACATTTCTAGAACAATTTTTTTTTCCCAAACTCAATTCAAGAATTGAGAATTTTAATTACTAAACTCGCTCCATCTGTCATGGTTTCACTGTAAATTCAAATTCGACCAATTCCAGGTTTGAATTTGCTAGAACAGATATTAAATCATTAATATCTCACCACTTGGCCGAATTAATCTATTTTCCCATGAATTTAACAACAGAAATTGGGGATTTTTCCCAATTTCGTACAATTGTTGTTACTTTTTTCCATGGATGCTCTGCAAATCAAAATTTGACCACTTCAAAATAAATCCTCTGTAAAATTTCTCTTCACTCGACTTGCTCAGCCCATCTAGGCTCAATGTTGAAAACTGAGGCTCTGATACCATATTGTAACATCCCCAACCACCCAGGCTGGGCCATGCTACTCCAGAAAACTCTTTCATACACTGATACCATGTTGTAACATACACAACATCCAACTGAGCTATGCCACATACATTTTTCAAACTGCATGCAATTAAAATATATACACACAGAAATCTTGAGGAACTTTATATATAAAATGTAAATAGAGAAATACATTTTTAAATGCACGGATTCAAACTGAAATAACAATAAACATATACATGCAACATATACAAGAAATACCGATAAATATACAGATAGTTATAACCACACATAGGATAAACCCATAAAAATAAACACATAAATAATAATGCAACATGTAAATTTATCACACAATTGACACTTATCTAGGTAAGAATATCACCAACTGCATGCAGACCTTCCACGAACCTCCTAGCCTTATACCACACTGTTCATCACTCTCAGTAGTGGGTCACCCCCGAGCTGGGACTAAACTCCACCTAGGTAAAGGGATTCCTAACCAGGCTAATGTTAGAAAACGGGACCGTGGAGAACTAAAATAAAACAAATGCGGAAACAAAACACAAAAGATACATAATACAATAGAGACATAGATTTACGTGGTTCACCCAGTGTGGGCTACGTCCACCAGAGAAATTGTCAGGTCCTTCCTTTATTATTACCCAACATATGAAGGGATAAAACCTACAAAAAACCCACTGTAACTTCCTCTCCTTTCTCTCACAGTCTCCTATCTCAGAATACAATATTCGCTATCAACCATAGCCGCAATACATTTCCCTCATAAAAGAGAGTTTCCTTCTACGGAAAAAAACAATAACATAATATTTATCATTAGATCTGAGACCTTATAATGAATGGTCCATATTTACAATGAAATTACAATATACATTTACAAGGCAATTTTTCCTTCGGGGGCTTTTCCCCCGAACCCCCACTGGGGGCCCGCTTGCCCCCAGACCCCCCAGCCAGGGGGATAGCCCCCCCAGACCCCGCAAAAGGGGTACTCACCCTCTGTAATCCCCCATGTGGAAGAGTGTACATACTTATGGGGTGAAAATACTTCATGGGGTATAAACATGGTTGAAAGTAAAAGACCTCTGAATCAGGAAGATAATCAGGCTCCACAACCAACAATCTCCCACTTGGACACTGATCTCAACAACTCCACTGATGTTGTATATGTTGGACTTTGAACCTTCTTGGGCCTGGCAAATTTCTCATATTCATCTTCATTCTTGAAGACCAATTGAAACTGAGTAGGAACTTAGTTTCTCCCTGGTTACTCCCTTTGTTAACATGTCTGCAGGATTCTGGCTAGTGTGTATTTTTTCCAACTTCAAATGTCCATCTTCCAAGGCAAATCGTATGAAGTGGTACCTCAATTGTATATGCTTAGTCTTTGAATGAAAGGTTGAGTTATTTTCAAGATGAATGGCACTCTCACTATCATAGTACAACCTGCTATTCTCTTGCTTCTTTCCCAATTCCTCCATAAACCTCTGTAACCAAATCATCTCCTTACTAGCCTCTGTAGCAGCAACATACTCTGCCTCTGTTGTTGAAAGTGCAACAACCTTTTGCAGTTTTGAAATCCAACTTACTGTTGTTCCACCTATAGTAAACACTACCTTTTGGTACTCCTCCTGCTATCTTTATTACCTGCCATATCTGAATCAACATATCCTTGTAGAACAATTTATGAACCTCCAAAACATAATGCATGATTAGCAGTGCCTCTCAAGTATCTGAGAATCCACTTTATTGCCTCCCAATGTTCTTTACCTGAATTGTTCATATATCTACTCACAATTCCCACTGCATGTGCAATATATGGTCTTGTGAAAACCATTGCATACATCAAGCTACCAACCGTTGATGAATATGGGACCCTATACATGTATTCTATCTCCTCCTATGTCTTGGGACACATTTCCTTAGTTAATTTGAAGTGGCTAGCCAAAGGTGTACTCACTGGTTTTGCATTATGCATTCTAAACCTCTCCAACACCTTCTATGTGTACTCACCCTGAGACAATGTCAGTTTGCAATTTTTCCTGTCTCTTGTTATTCTCATACTAAGGATTTTCTTTGCAGCACCCAAATCCTTCATCACAAATGAATTGGCTAATTTATTCTTGAGAACATTTATATCCTGCATATTAGACCCTGCAAAAAGCATGTCATCTACATACAATAGCAAGATAATAAAGCTTCCATTTTCTAGCTTTTTAAAATAAACACAATGATCAAAATGACATCTACTATAAACCTATTCTGTCATAAAC
>ML844270.1:27900-43114 GCA_009831015.1 Picea engelmannii | reverse complement strand
TTGGAATCTGTCTCGATCTCGAAAGGTTTTTAAAGATTCAACAATGCTAATACTGGTGTGATACTGATATTTTCCTTCAAAGTGTCGAAATATTTTTGTTGCTTTCCTCCCCACTGAAAATTGTTCTTCACACTGGTTAAGGCATGCAAAGGAGATGCTATAAAGGAGAAGTTTGAAATGAATCTCCTCCATTACTGGAATGCACCTAAGAAGCTCTATATTTTGATTATGTTAGCACTGAGAGTCACCCTCAGATTGCAAGAGGATAAGCCCAGTACCCATCAAAATGTTTGGTGGATGTTGGTTTTATGAGTGGAGGTCAAATGGACAAAACTCAGTACAAGAATGATTTTAGATTTCATAGATGATTTTAGGGGCTAAATTTCGCAAATGGGCTAATTTTCCATGGTTTTCCCAAAAAACAATTCGCCAATTTCCATTTTTTCTAAAAATAATTTGTCCAAATTCCATAGAATAAAATTATTTTACCTTAAAAATCGCCAAAATTTTATAGAAAGTATATAAAATCCTTAGAAATTTGAATATTTTTACAAAACTATCGCTAAAATTTTTACATTTTCCATATTATGGACTAGTAAGATTAGCCCATGTTTCTACATTTTAATATAAATTCACATCCTTAAAATCATCCCTGATTTTAATCACAGAAAATGGACAAGCAATACTCAGGGAAGTCAGGGCCTCATTAACTTCAGTCAATGATTTGAGTTTAAGGGTGGGAAGAAGGAAGACTTAGTGAGAAAGGTGGACAATTCTGCCATGGGAATTTGGCTTTCAAGCAGCTTGGTGAAGAAACAATGGGCATCTGGATTTCAATTTTAAGCACTCTTGAACTCAAGTTTTAGATGTTGAAATATGTCACAACAACATAATGATCAAACCTACATCAGAATGCAACTACAACAACTCAATTGGACCCTCCAGGACCGAGCCTTTCAGCGAAAGGGGAAATAGGATAACAAGGAAGCTGACTAAAACTAGTCACAACACTACTACAATCAAACCTGCATTGCAATAGAATCATAACCCTCGACTGGATCCTCCATGCCCAAGTGTTTCATCACAGTTTAAACAAAGAGATGAAAGAAGTCGACTTCTATTAATGCAAAAGTCTCAAATTTGATACATAACCAAAGAACAGTTTTGGAATCAAAATAAAACAAAATAGGGAGCTCTTCTCAATGAGTTGACGACCTTAACAAAATATTGAACTGATCTATTTATACTCAGATCAATCCACAACTACCAGAAGTGTGATCTGGCCATCTGATTCAAGGCTTTACGTCTATGCATCCTTCTGTCATATCGTGCGTGCATCCCTCTGTCAGACGCGAGCTCAGATCATCATGGGCCTAAGAAAAAAACCATCCATAGGGGTACCTCGGACTGACAGTTTTGTCTCCAGGACTAGACCTTCCATGCCTTCTATTTATGGATTGATTCGAGTTTTCAACCACCACTCCTTTTCGATTAACTTCTTTTTCTCGGTATCACAACGAGGCTTAATGCCTAGGGGGAGACCATGCACTACTCTTGGATTGGAAGTCTTAAAAGCATGTGATTACGAGGTTGTCGAAATCATTTTGAACTCACACCACTTTTGAGCCTACAATTCACCACCTTTTTCCATGTAGCTCTTTAACTATACCACGGTTTTGATTGCAGGACCGCTCAATAATTTTAACGCTTGAGCAAGTTGCGTCCCCACAATGAAATGTGGTCCTTGATCTGGTCTCGATCCGCGATCTGGGCACTCCTGCTGAATTTATCACCACCGCTAAAGTTTATCTGCCTATCGACTTTAGGATCATTCTAACCATGCTGGCAGATGGCACTAATTTTGGCGTTGAACAAGAACACTTCTTGGAGGATGATCTGATGTGTCATAAAAAGAGAGGTGACATGTGTCACTTGGAAACAAGCGGATGATATGCCCAAAGTTGTCTAGACTAAGTGGCACATGTCATTTCCAGATGGATGTCAAGTGTCATGATTGACGAGAGCACCAAATATTTTAATTGATGACTGCCACGTACTTTGGCACTTCAGAGATCGGGGGCGGTATGCATGTAGAGCTAGAGCTCCAAAGTAAACGACGATCATCGATCAGGGGAGGAAACGCGACAACGATCTGTGGACTTTGGGAGAAAACACTTTGTATGATAGCGAGAGGGGAGGAGATAAAACTCTCGAAGTCCAGATTCTCGAAGTAGATATTGATCGTCCGATGGAGAAGGATGTGCGGCGTTTGATTTGAAACTCTAGGGATTCTCCCTAGCCATTAATCCTCGTGCAACTTTGACATGTCGAATACACGTTAGCCGTTGATCTGATAATGATCTATGATATGGGAAAGCCCCACTTTTGTTTCCACATGCCTCTCTTGGATGGACCTTGCTTTCTGCTACGAAGATTAATGACTCACAATTACTTTAGGAGTTCGGGCTTCGAGCCTCCTCTATGTGTAGCTCTTACAATCATCTGAAGTGTTGAATTCCCGAAGTGAGAGATCTGGTGACGCGTGGCCTCTTGATCTGGACAACCGATATTTACTTCGGGAGTTCGGACTTTGGGCCTTCTGGTGATACTTCTTCCAAGATCAACGGCCCTTGATGGTTTGAGATCAAAGTTCCACAATTATTTCGAGAGTTCAGGCTTCGACTCTTGAAGACTTTTCAATGCACAACCCTTACAATCTTTTGAAGTAAATATTTCCAAGTGAGGGATCTACCTCCACGTGTCCTCAGCTTCCAAGGGCTCAAATTTACTTCAGGAATTCGGCTCCTAAGAATATTTGTTAATCCTTATGCTACTTTGAAATCTCGAATGCCTGAGAGCTGCTGATCTGAAATGTTCCTGGGATCTTCGCCAATGAAAAAATAACCCGACCACTGCTCATATTTTTAATCCCGAAATGGGCTTCTTTGAATGCTGTGTTTTGTGCTTAAGGTTGATACCTGTGCAAACACAGGACTTGGACAACCTGCTATGAGATTAATCAATGGCAAACGAGATGACTAGTAATTCGACCAAAATCATGATATGTGTTCATCCTTTAAAGAAAATAGAAAACCCTTGAGCTGAGGATCAGTCAAACAAGACACTAAGGAAAACCATATCATTAATCAGAAAGGGAAATTGACTTTATCAACCAAAAGGGGAGAAAAATCCTAGGAATGGTGTGCGAAAAAGAGAGAGACGGAGCAAGGGTGCAAACTTGGGTTTTCACAACAAACACACATGACCTTTGACAAATTTATATGATAACAGTAGGAACCTCCCTTTCTTGTGCGCAATGATCAATAATTCCCCATAATGCATTCAACGCAGTTTCATCTTTAATCAATTCTAAAAAACGTTTCATAAATTATTTCAAAGGAGTTACCTATTAAAGCATCATTTTCGAGATAGTACGATCATAGACTGAAGGCATGTGAACCACAAGAGTTACATATGATGTCTATGTTATCCAATCTTGTCCTAGTATCTCCTTCCTTGTTTGTTGATACATCTCTTTTTATTTCCATGGGTCAAATTTTGGCATAGGTCCTATTGATTTCCTCACTCATTGCTCCATCCGCGTCCCTTTATCAACCCCTATCCTATCTCCTTCCTATGTGAAAGCGACTATTCTATTTCCTTCATCACCTTTCTCTGTTAATATATTTTGTAGGTTTTGAATCATATTTTGGTATTTATTACCTATTTGATGCATATGATGTCCCCATTTCTTGCATATTTCATAATACCCTCCTCCTAGTAATGGGTTCTATGATCCTATCGCCCAATGCTACACAAAGGCTAGGAATTCATCCTAATGGTGGCCTTTAGTTCTACATGTGATACACCAAACCTGTTATCTCTTTTCCTTTCCTTTTGTAATCTCTTCTAATTGGATTGACAAGGCATCTAACTATGTCTATACTTGAGCCATCCCCCTACCATCCTCAATAGGAGATGATTCCAACTTCATTGCAATCTCCAAAGCTTCAGGCTACGATGCAACCTTATATTGCATCAATGGGCAATGAATGTGTGGTAATAGTCCTGCAATAAACCATTCTCTATGTTTTTTATCAGGAATTTGGAATGTCAATCTACCCATCAAATCCTTAAATCTTTGATCATAGTCCCAAACTGATTCATTCTACACTTATTTAATTTCCTTCAATTTTTTGATGAACTGTGACTCATACTTCACCTTCTTGAACTCTTTCAATAATGCTTGTCAAATTTCTGCCATTGTCCTTGCTTGACCTACTGGTGTAGTACTCTGTAGTTTCATGTACCATACAAATTATGTGCAACCTCTAAATGTTGTTGCTAACTGTGCAATCTTTGTGGCCTCATTCAGGACATTCTTCGCAACCCAATTTGTCTCACATACAAATAGATGTTTTTTTGGATTCTCCGACCCAACTCTCAGAACTTAGGAATTCTCGATGTATTGTCTAAGCCCTCCATGGGGTTTTGCGTAGTACATCCCCCTAGAGATGATGGCAGACTCTGACTCGATGCACTGCTTCCACTATTATGTCTTCCCCTACTAATAATAAGTGTGTTTGAAAAATATTCAAATGTTATCTCATATCTAGGTGATGCACATTGGGTCATGCAATATGTTAGAAAAACAATATCTTGGAGAAATAAAATAAAACAAATGCGGAAATAAAACACAGAAGATACATAATAAAATAGAGACATAGATATATGTGGTTCACCCAGTGTGGGATACATCCACCAGAGAAATTTCCAGGTCCTTCCTTTATTATTATCCAACAAAAGAAGGGATACAACCTACAACAGACCCACTATAACTTGCTCTTATTTCTCTCACAGTATCCTCACTTAGAATACACTATTCTCAATGATGCATAGTCGCAATACATTTCCCTCATAAAAGAGAGTTTCCTTCTAGGGAAAAAAACCCTAACACAACTTCTATCGTCAGATTTGAGACCTTATAATGAATGGTCCAGATTTACTATGAAATTACAATATACATTTACCACAATATACATTTACAAGGAAATTTTTCCTTCGGGGGCTTCACCCATGAACCCCATCTTTCCCCCGAACCCCGTAGGGGGGCTAACCTCCCCCTGCACTCCCCCACGTGGAGGAGTGTACATTATTTCAGGGTGTAAATTATTCATGGGGTACAAACACGACTGAAAACAAAGACTTATGAATCAGGAAGATAATCAAGCTCCACAACCAACAATCTCCCACTTGGAGACTGATCTCAACTACTCCACCGTTGTTGTATCTACTAGACTATGATCCTTCTTGGACCTGGAAAATTTCTCATATTCATCATCATGCTTGAAGACCAACTGAAACTTAGCAGGAACTCAGTTTCTCCTTGGTTACTCTCTTAGTTAACATGTCTTCAGGATTATGGCTAGTGTGTATCTTTTCCAACTTCAAATGTCCATATTCCAAGATGGATCGTATAAAATGGTACCTAAGTTGTATATTCTAATTCTTTGAATGAAAGGATGAGTTCTTTGCAAGATGAATGGAACTCTCACTGTCACAATACAACCTACTATTCTCTTTCTTCTTTCCCAATTCCTCCATAAACCTTTGTAACCAAATCATCTCTTTACTAGCCTCTGTAGTAGCAACATACTTTGCCTCTGTTGTTGAAAGTGAAACAACCTTTCGCAGTTTCGAAATCCAAATTTCTTTTGTTCCACCTTTCTAGTGGGAAAATGCCCCCTATGGATACACCAGTGTTTACAATGTAGGAAGATCAATGACCGTGTAAAAGTCTCCTACTTTTCTAACTACCCCAAACATATCCCAAACTCATACATGAAAGACAAAGTAAGAAGGATCATGTAACTGTACCTTTTAATCCGCGTCCGGTGTCGATCCTCTCACGTTTGATAGCTCCGTTGACTGCAAACCTCCTCCCAAGGCTGGCCTGCATTCACAAACAGATAAACAAGAAACTACAAACATGCATTTCATATATAAATCATGAGTTAGATGTTAAAATAAAACATAAATCAAATGCAAACATTTGACACATCATATTTCGGGACAGGAAAAATATTTCTTTTATTGATATCACAATGTTCACTTACAACAAAGGTCAGTGACTGCTCCACGAACCTGGTCCGGGCTCCTCTTCACCAAGCTCTAATTTCACCTCCACGTATCCTTCTCCTCTCACACTTCTTCTTGGGAAATGGGATGGGTTCTTGTGGAGGAAAAAGGGGAAAAATGAGGGATTCTGAGAGAATTCTATCAACAAGGCTGCAAATGCTTGGGGCAAGGAGGGGATGTGAAATGGTTTCACGGGCAGAGTTTCACTGTTCTTATGATTATGTTAGGAATGAGACCCTAACACCTCGTTTTATATGGGAAAAGGATGGTTATTCGGTTGGGTGACGGGTTATAGGCGGTGGATCAGTTGGGAAACTACCCAATAGCCCGTAATCTCAACGAATTCCTTGCAACTTTTTAATTTTTGCAACTTTTGCAAGTATACACGGGTTGTAATGATGCAACTAACGTACGTACATGGGTTGTAGTGGTGCAACAAGCGTATGTATGCGGGAATTAGTGGTGCAAGGTGTGTACATATTCAAAAAATGAGTTTTTAAGAAGAGTTACTGAGTGATGGCTTGGAAAAATTTGCATGTAAGAGGGCCAAATGCCAGGCTTGCATGTATGGAGAAAATTAGGGTTATAACATATGCCCCCTAATGTGTGAGGTTAGAAGAGAATCTGATGGTTGAAACACATTACAAAATATTGACCAATGTATGAAGCGAGTGAGCTCGGGACCAGAGTTTGGGAGGTGCCATCTGCAAAAATAACAATTGTCTCTCCGAGGTGGGCATACCCATGCTTGGGATGAAATAAATCATGGCTTCCAATCAAATAGACTGTAGATCCATGTCATATAACTATATAAAGTGTAGATGTGAGAAATACACATCGGATCTACATCTCAAAATCAAAGATATACATATATAACATCCATCTTCAAGAAGTCAGTGACACCTGATGGATGGAGATGAGGCCTTCGGAGCTTGAGAAAAAACTTCAAGATCTTCAAAAATTGGGTAGGAGTGTAATGTGAGTGTACAACTTCACTACCTAGAGGTCTTCGACAACTCGTCAGAAACAAACAAGAGGATCTCGGTGATCAGGCAGAGAACTTCATTGATTTCGAACAAGGACTTGATTGGACTTTGGGATGTCTGGGGATGAAGTCAAGAGACAAACTACAGTAGGGATGACTCAGGCTGGGTGAAACTTCCCTTTGAAAAGCGCATGAAATATGATCAGACTTAGGCAACATGACATTGACATAAGTTCATGATGCAGGAGGCAACACAAACTCTCCAAGGGTTTGGAAGAATAACCAAACGGACGAGGACACAACTCTATGTAACGAGAACAAATTCCTCAGGTCATATTAGATCCCAATTCTTGAAGAACAAACAAAACGATGTGATTTGTCCAAGGGCGACTCATTGTGTTGCCAAAAAAGAATATATATTTCCCGTCCTCTTTTTGGTGTATTTTTTTATTTTTTTGTCTTTTTCAATATTTTCAAAGAGCTTGAGAAAGAATAAAATATTGCTACGTTACAAAGGAGGAACGAGTTTCTCAAGCATACTAGTTCCAAGTGAAAGGAACACACTAATGCAATATCTGGTCTTGTGCAAACCATTGCATACATCAAGTTGCCAACTACTGATGAATAAGGGACCCTGGACATGTATTTTATCTCCTCCTATGTCTTGGGACACATTTCCTTAGTTAATTTGAAATGGTTGGCCAAAGGTGTACTAACTAGTTTTTCATTCTGCATTCTAAACCTCTCCAACAACTTCTCTATGTACTCACCCTGAGACAATGTCAATTTGTGATTTTTCCTGTCTCTTGTTATTCTCATACTAAGGATTTTATTTGCAGCACCCAAATCCTTCATCGCAAATGAATTAGATAATTTATTCTTGAGCACATTTATATACTGCATATTAGACATTGCAACAAACATGTCACCTACATACAATAGCAAGATAATATAGCTTCCATTTTCTAGCCTTTTAAAATAAACACAGTGATCAGAATGAAATCTACTATAACCTTGTTCTGTCATAAACATGTCAAACTTCAAATACCACTGCCTTGGATCTTGATTTAGGCCATACAAGCTCTTCTTCAACCTGCATACCAAATTCTCCTTCCCTTTGACCTCATACCCCTGTGGCTGCTGCATATAAATCTGTTCCTCCAAATCCCCATGGAGATAAGTTGTTTTTACATATAACTGTTCAAGATGCAAATCTTTTACTACCACAAGACTTAAAATATTCCTAATTGAATTCATTTTAACAACAGGAGAAAATATTTCATCAAAATCTATACCTTTCTTTCGTGCAAACCCCTTTATAACAAGTCTGTCCGTGTACCTCTTTTTCCCTCCATATTCTTCCTTCTACTTGTAAACCCATTTATTCGGTAATGCTCTTTTTCCTGCAGGAAATTGAACCAACTCCCAAGTTTGGTTATTTACCTGGGAATCCATTTCCTCTTTCATTCCTTGCTCCCACTTCTTTTTGGTGTCTATCTGCATTGCCTCTTCATAACATTTTGGTTCACCAGAATCAGTCAACAATAAATATTACAATGAAGGAAAGTATCTTTCAGGGGGTCTATTTAACTTCGTATATATTCTAACAACACTTGCAGGAGTTTGAGGTACATGTTGTTGTACATTTTGATTTTACGTTTCCTTTGGAATATCTTTTTCAGTGATCTCATCAAACACTGTGTATTCTAGTTTTTCTTTTTTTTTGTATCTTTCTTTGCAATTGATCTTTGTACATGACCTTCTCATTGAATATGGCATCTATACTCCTAATTATTTTGTGATTTTCATAATCCCATAAGCGATAACCAAAATCATTAACACCGTATCCAATAAAGGCACACTTCTTGGATTTTTCCTCAAGCTTTGTTCTATTTTCTTTATCAATATGGACAAATGCTTCACAACCGAAAGTCTTCAAAAAAGAATAGTTTACCTTTTTACCTATCCATGCCTCCTCTAGAATTACACCATACAAATAGCTTGAAGGTCCTCTGTTTATTAAGTAAACAATAGTATCTACAACATATGCCTAGAACTATAAGGGAAAACCAACATGCAATCTCATACTCCTTGCATGCTCCATGATTGTCCTATTCATCCTTTCCGACACACCATTTTATTATGGTGTTCCTGGAACTGTCTTCTCTCTACGAATCCCATGGTATGAACAATAATCATCAAACTCCTTGCTACAATATTCACCTCCATTGTCTAATCTAAGACACTTCAACCTTTTTTCTATCTCATTATCAACCAAATATTTCCAGTTCTTAAAACTATCAAAAACATCATATTTCTATTGAATGCAATAAACCCAAGTTTTTCTAGTTGCATCATCAATAAAAGTAACATAATAATGAGCTCCACAAAGAGATGATACATGAGCTTGTCCCCATACATCTGTATTCACAATCTCTAACCTTTCACTCTTCTTTTATTTTCCGACTCTGAGAAATATGACTCTCTTCTATTTTCCATAAACACAATGCTCACAAAAATCCAAATCAATTTGTTTAAGATCTTGCAACAAATTTATTTTGTGAAGTATCTAGATCCCCTTCTCACTCATGTGTCCAAGCCTATGATTCCATAGTGTTGTATCCACTCCCGTAGAAGCTAATGAGATAGAATAGTCAGTATTACCAGTACAAAAATACAATGTGCCTACCTTCTCTCCTTTTTCTATCACCAATGATCCTTTGGTGAACTTTCACACCTTATCTGTAAATATGGATATACAACCTTCACTTTCCAACTTCCCTGTTGAAGTTAGATTTTTCCTTAGATCTTGAACATGTCTTACCTCTTTCAACAACAATTGTTTTCCATTGCTTTTCTTTATTTTTACCTTTCCCATTCCAACAATTTTTCATGGTGCATCATCACCCAAATGAACCTGTCCAAAATCACCTTGAACATAATCTAGAAAATGTTTCCTATGGGGTGTGGCATGAAATGAAGCCCCTGAATCTACTACCCAAGACTCATAAACATTATCTACATAAAGACTCAAAGCATCTTGTAACACATCACATGTTATATTTTCTTCCTGATTTTTCTCCTGTTGTCCATCTCTTTGTTTCTTTGGAGATCTACAGACTTTCTTCAGATGTCCCGTCTTCCCTTCCTATAATTCCCACGGTTCCATGATCCCTTTCCTCTATCCTTTTGTCTTCCTTTGTTCTCCATGTTTAATGCATTACCTAACATCTCACATGTGCTTTTCCACCGCATTTCCTCACTAAGGATAACACCAACAACATCATCAAATTTTTAAGTTTTTGAACCAAAGACAGATTTAATTACAGCCATGACCAAGACGCTCCATCTTTCTGGCAATGAACACAATATTAAAATATCCCTGACCTCATCATCAAATTCCACTTGTACAGAACTTAGTTGATTAGTAACCGTATTAAATTCAATTAAATGATCTACAATAGACCCACCTTCTGACATCTTCATATTAAATAAAATCTTCATTAGAAATACCTTATTAGATGTCAAGGGTTTTTCATACAGTTTATCCAATGCATCCATCAGCTCCTTCATTATCTTTTCTTTCAAAATATTTAAATCCACCGACACTGCCAAGCTCAACTATATTATTCATAGTTCCTTTCTATATAGAACCTCCCATTCTTCGTCCTTCATGGCCATCGACTTCTTTTCTATTCCACCCAATGGTAAGGATAGATCCTTTTGATATAAATAGTATTCCATATGCATCTTCCATAACTGGTAGTTTTGGCCGTTAAATTTCTCGACCCTAAACTTTCCATATTCTGTCATTGCTCCCACTTGAACCAGGAACCCTATTTTCCTGTGAGTTACCTTTCTCTCTGATACCAGTTGTTAGAAAAAAATGATCGTGGATCAATAAAATAAAACAAATGTGGAAATAAAACAAATCATATACACAATAAAATAGAGACACAAATATATGTGTTTCACCTAGTGTGGGCAACGTCCACCAGACAAATTGCCAGGTCCTTCCTTTATTATTATCCAACAAATGAAGGGATACAACCTACAATAGACCCATTGCAACTTCCTCTTCTTTCTCTCACATTATCCTCACTCATAATACTATATTTGCAATGATAAATAGCCATAATAAATTTCCCTCATAAAAGAGGGTTTCCTTCTAGGGAAAAAAACCCTAACGTAACTTCTACCGTCGGATATGAAACCTTATAATGAACCATCCATATTTACTATGAAATTACAATATACATTTACAAGGCAATTTTTCCTTCAGGAGCTTCGCCCCCAAACCCCCGCTTGACCTCGTACCCCGTAGGGGGGTAACCCCCCCTACACTCCCTCGCATGGAGGAGCGTACATTCTTCCGAGGTGTAAAGTCATCATGGGGCATAAACACGGCTACTAGTGGGAAAAGGTCCCCTTTAACTACACCATGGTTCAAGATGTAGACAAAGCGAATAACCGTCTAAAAGATAATCAATTCTCTATACTACTCCGAACATACCAAAACTAATGTAAATAAAGAAAATGGAGAAGATATAGGGTAACTATACCTTTGATCCCACACCTGGTGATGATCTCCTCATGCTTGGAATTTCTGTTGAATGCACGCCTCCTCTCAAGGATGACCTGCATCCAAAGATAGGAAAACAAAGAACTACAAGCGTGCTATTATATCCATAAGTTAGGGTTAGATATAAAATCTCAAGTATAAATCAATAAAAATACTCAAAACACCATCATTTGGGACAGGAAAATGTGACTCTTTTATTCATAATACAAATATTATACCTTACAATCTGATTCGACCACCATTTCGTGAACCTGGTCCAGGATCCTCTTTACCATGCTCCAAGTGCACCTTGAATTTACTTCTTCTCTCAACCTTATGATAACCTCTCTGGAAGGGAATGAGTTGAATGGAGGAAGAAGGGGATGATGAAGGTATGCTGAGGCAATATCTCACAAAAGTCAGCAATATCTTGGGCAAGGAGGGGAAGTGAAATTGGGTAGAGTTTCATTGTTCTTATTCTTATATTAGAAATGAGACCCCAACACCTCCTTTTATATTCCAACAGGATGGTTATTCCATTGGGTGACGGGCTAAAGCAGGTGGATTAGTTGGGAAACCTCCAATAGCCCATGAATTTCAACAAATTCCTTGCAAATTTTTATTTTTCACAACTTTTGCAAGCATACGCAGGTTATACTGGTGCAACATGCATATGTATGCGAATTGTAGTTGTGCAACAAGAGTATGTACGTAGGATGCAATGGTGAAGGGCGCGTACATCTTCCAATTTTTTTTTTTTTAAGAAGAGCTTCTCAACAGTTCTTTGGAAAAATATGCAAGTAAGAGGTCCAAGGCCATGTATGCATGAGTGGGGAATTTTAGGGCTATAAATGATTGAAAACCAATACCTTTGAATTAGGAAGATAGTCAATCTCCACAAACAATTGAATCTACACAGGATCCAATCTAAGTAGGAGTTAACAACTCCTATATTATAGGATTGAACTAATAATCCTCTTCCTCTCCTTTTGTATGTAGTATTTCTACAATTTCGATTAGTTCATAGGGTTCTCTCTTCTCATACTCTCTACACGACTCTCCTTTCTCAGCCCCAGTCTTCAACCTCTTGTACCTTCTTCTAGTGTGCAGTACTCCAAATTCGTCTTCCTCTTCTGATACACCTTCTTTTTTTATTTGCATCCTCAGTCCCTCCTTTCTTTCTTCATTTCTTTCTTCATTCCTTCCTACCTTCATACCATCCCATAGTCATCCCCATTTCCCCTATGTGTGTGAAGCCCCCCAGCAATCAAATTCCATCATCATCACACACTTGTCGTACAAAAACATATTTATCCAGGTACCCAATGATTTCATAAACCTTCTGCATGGACCTTTAAAGAAATTCCTCTATGTGACACTATATTGCTAGTTACAATCTACTACAAATTACGTAATATAACCCCATAGTATACTATTCAACTAGAAATGAATTGTGTGAGAAGTAGTATTACTTATAGAATTCAATTGTCTTACCAACTCAGGGATCCAGTTCCTCAGAGCTGCAGTTCGATATCTTCCAATATTCTCCACTAACCTTTCCAACCATTCAGTTAAAATAATCATAAATTCACCAAATAAAATCTCACGCGGCTCTGTGAACACATACCTTTGCAACCATTGTTTGTCCCTCATCTGAGGGTTTCTATTCTCTCCTTGGGAAAATTCTCACTCTTTCGTTTCCATCCATTTGACAATCTCTTTCTTAGTCGTCCTACAAAACATTCCCTCAATTAGATATTCTGAGTTGTGGCAATGTAACCATTTGTCGGAGCACAATTATAAGATACTAGGTTCAATTCATTCAACCAACAAAGCCTTTAGATACGATTCCTTTTGGCATCACTTTCATGCAAGTGAAGTCTCACCCAAGACAACTATTGGGGCTATATGAACCAGGCTTCTACAGGGACGAGGGGATGGGAGGCTCTCAACATAACCATTAGTACTTATTCACCTTATGCGCTTTATCCTTATTCAACATCCTTTTATCAGTCAACAACCCTATGTGTGGCTTCCATCAACTAACAGTTCATTACTTTTACCATAACAATTATGAAATATTAACCCCTCTAAGATCCATTCAATACCATAAACCTTAGCATGAAAAAATAATTTAACATGAATCACCACATAACCAACCTACTGAACTATTCATGATATTTGTGCATCAATTAGATATTAATCTGATCTGTACTAACATGCATAAACATAACATCCAAGCAATCACATCAATACAACACATTCAGAGACAATATTTTAACATGGTTCACCCAATCCTTGGACTATGTCCACAACAAATGGCTTCTATATTAATCTTCATGCATTAATCCCCTTAGGATTGCACATTGCGCTTACAATAGATTCAACATGTTATATTCCTCATTCTATACTAGTCACTATGTAGTGCACGCCTATCTCTACAAACTCTCTCCACAACCTTAAGCATAAATTCTCAATGATAATCATGTTAATCTCTCAACCTAAACTCTTACTTTCCATAGCTAATCTCATCTTCGCTAACCCTTTACATATTTATACATAGAATTAGGACTAAAAACCCTAGTAGCACCTTATCCCAAAAACCCTAATGGGTTATGACCATTTTTTTGGCTTTAGCATCGCTCTACTGCTTTCCTTCTTTAGTGTTGAATTGTTGATTTCCTGCTTTTATGTTGAGATGCTTCTTTTCTTGCTTTTATACTGAGATGTTTCTTTTCTTGATTTAGCGATGAACTGCGCATCCTTTCCATGTGCACTAGCCCCACCTTTTAATCTTTCCTCTGCTAAGGCGCAGTTATAAAAACTTTAGTTATTCTCATCCAAAATGCCCATCCAATAGTGACCGAGAACTATGAGATGGGGTTTTGAAACTATAGCTTCCCAAAACAGATTCTTGCATTCTATTTTCTTCAAAATTAACCAAACGAATTTGTGGGTATTCCTCCTACATAGTTTTTTTGTTCTCCCATGTTGCGTCTTCAAGACCATAGAAAGTCCAATGAACCTTTACCATCCCTATATCTTTGTTCCTAAGAACTTTGACTTTCTGATTCAAAATGTGCACTGGATCTACCTAAAATTCTCCTTCGTGTTCCACTTGTATCACAACCGATCAATTATGTCATTATGGTCAAGCACATATTTTATTAATAACGACATGTGAAATACATTATTCACTCTCATGGATGTAGACAATTCTTGCATGTATGCAACTGACCCTATCTTCTCTAAGATTTCAAAAAGCACACAATATCTTTCTTCCAACTTTTGGAAGCAACCCAATCTTAGTGAACTTGTTTTATTTTCACTTTTAAAAATAAATGTTCACTCACATTAAAATCTCTAAAAACTTTGTTTTGGTCTGCATAAATTTTCTTCCTCTCCAGGGAAGCCTTTAAATTTCACCTGATCTTTGCCATTTTTTCTTCCATTTCCTTCAACAAATCTGGCCCGATGACAACTATGTTTGTTGGGTTATCCTATCCCACTAGTGTTTTACACTTATTGTC